>JANIJG010024548.1:40960-72808 GCA_024611175.1 Megaceryle torquata
TTTGTAGGACTCGGGTGTTACTCTCCCCCCCCCCCCCCCCCGCCTCTTTCCAGCTGGGAGAATAACACTTTGGCGAGTCAATGATAAAATGGTTTAATGTAATAAACATGAATCTGTCAGACTCAAGTGCCCTAAAATATTCCAGGCTGCAAACGCAGGACCAACAGCGAGCTTGTTGATACAGCCTCAAGCCAGAACTAATCAGACATAGACACCATTTGCTTTCAATAGAAATTATATTCAAGAGGGCTGCCTTCCTGCTTGCAGGGGAAGATGGGAGGTGCAACAGAGCGATGTGGCACGCTGAAAGCGGAGAGCTCTCTCCTAAACATCCCAGGGTTTCAGTGGCTTGCAAGGAAAGAGGCTCACCATTTGACTAGAGATCCTGCTGACTCAGCTCGCAGCTGAAGATCTTCCCGGGAAGCAAAAAACATACAAATAAATAAAAGAGACCTTTTTGTGCGCGGGGTTGTAAATAACAGTACAAAAGCAGACTCAGCAGCCAACAGGCTGGGGCTATAAAACTGCACATGTTGGTGCTGCATCAGGACAGGCAAACAGTCCTTTTACCTCCTTGATCTGGCACAGAGATAATATTAATTAGCCTTTCAAGTGGCCCTTTGATGCCCAGGAAAGCCAATGTCGCTGGGTTCTGGAGTCTCTGCAGGCAGGCTCAGAAAAGAACTGGCAGGAGTTCAGTGCAGATGCTTTCCAACCTCTGTTACGCTGGGTGTAAATCCAACCCAGCGCTGCTGACAGGAGAGGAGTTTGTGATTTACATCAGGGAAAATGAGAGCAGAATTCATTGGAATTAGCCCTCTGAGATAATTTGATCTGATCATTAGGGATGGGTAATTAGAAGCACTTGAGCCTGTAGCCACACACATACACAAAGAACTATTCCCTGAGTTAAGCAGAGGTCTGTCTAACCTTAGCTCACCAGTTTCCCAACATTATTATTTTCCAGTTCTGCTTTGCTGGGCTCCTTCCAGGACTCCCCTCCTCCCCCCTGCCGAGCGACGCACGCATTATGGAACTTTTCCTTTGAGACCTGTAGGTCCCAGCAGGATTAAACTCCAAGCCCTGTTCCTACCAGATCAGCAGCTCTACTTTTCAAGCTCAAGGACTTCAGAAAACTTGGAGTGGATCCAGGTTCAAGGGAACTCAACATAGATGTGACAAGGGCTCCCTGCTGCTACAGTAATAAATAATAATTAATAATAATTAATCACTTAATGACGAGGTTCCCCGATCCATCGTGATTACAATTTCATGGCTGATATCACCATGCTTTGAGACAGACACTGCAGGTTTGACCTTTCCTCCTCACCAGCTTTAAGCTGTTATAATTTTGTTAAGCCAAACCCTCAGCTTGTGTAAATCTGCACAGCTAGAGCAACTTCTGATTTATACCAGTACAGGACGGGAATCACCTCCTCTACATATTTTACCAGCCTAACAACCGAACACATAGCAAGGCAGACAGTCAAATACAGAGCAGGACTCTCTTTTCCTTAAACTGGTGTCTCTCCCCTGCAGAGAGGAAAATAAAATCAGCTTTCAGGCTTCTAGATACAATTGCTTCAGGGTCAAGAAGGGGGAAACTCATTGTCTCCCCTCCCATGGAATTGATAATTCCCTCCTTCGACGTACCACATGGCAGCTGAATTAGTACCACGCTGCCTAATTAAGTTTGATCACCTCTGAAACACCAGATATCAGGCAGTAAAAGAGGGACTGCATATTGGCAGCTGCAGCCCAAATCCTACCTGACTTTCTAAGGGAAAAAGAATAGGAGAGAAACACTCCTCCCACCCCTTTTAATATTCCTTTCTTCCTCCTCCTGTGGCTCTTTTCACTTTTCCAGAGGCTGCAGAAGGCTGCCTCCCTGATTGAAGCAAACTCTCTCTTAAGGCTTTATCTCTTTGACAGACTGGAGATGTTCTGGCCCAGTGCTCTGCTGTGTGGGCACCCTCCCCACTCCTGATGTTATTATCCTCATTGCCATCGGCCTGAGTCATTTTGTGCCCCTTTTGTTACGCTTCCTAGAACGGGCTGTGATAAAGACACTTCCAGCATTGTTATTGCTTTGGCAAAGTTCTTTTTCTTTCTTCTACAGCAAAACAATAATCTAAGGAGCCATATTGGAGGTAACGTGTTACAAAGTGCCTGCTTTATTATCAGCACAATATGGGCCTGTAATCTGATAATGATAAAAATCTGCCCCTTTGCTTTGGCTCTTATCATTTAATTGGAGCGAAGGAGCACATTCGTTTGTTAATAATTTTATAATTGGTGCTATCTGCCGAGACCCATCAAAGGAACCCTGAGCAACAACCGCTTTCAGGACAAAGCACCTCCCTGATAAAATGAGCTTTACAGCATTTATAAGTTCCTGTTATGGGCTGCAGTGTGAGGGGGTCTTCGGGGCAACACGGCCCACCTCTAGCACCCGCGGCTCAGCGCTAACCCCCCCACCTCTGCACCTTCCTCAGCTCCTGGCCCACTCACGGGTCTGTGTGCTGCTACTGGGGAAGCTGGTGGCTTTTGCAATCCCTTCTGTTCTGGTTTAACTAGACAGCCCAATATTTTGACAACGCAAGGATGTGTCTTTTCACACTTGAGTCTACGTGCGGCTCCCAGCCCGACTCACCTGAGGCATCTCCTCTCTCACTCCACCATCTGCTTGTGAGCAGAGAGAAAGCAGAGACAGCTGGATCTGCACAGGGTGTGAAGGGAAGCACACGCCAAAGGGTTTGTTTCCCTCAGCAATGAAAACACTCAGGATGTGCCTACACTGACAGTCAAGTAAGAGCCAAGTCTGTTCTCAAATCCAGACCCGCACTGTTCACACCGAGCCTTAGTCCTGTCGCTGGGCTCTGTGGAGGAGAGATGCTGCCGAGTTCAGCACCTCAGTGCCAAGGCAAATGCAGTGGATTAGTCTCGAGTCGCCACAGCTCAATCCACCAAGTGCTGGCCTGTGCTTGGCAGCTCTTCCCCACAGCCCTTTGGCTGCAGCTATGAACATAGCACAGCAAACCAGACAGGCCACAGCTTGGTCTTTCGCTTGAGGGTAAATAGCAGAGCTTGGCTAGTTGCCATAGCTGCCAGCATCCGGCCAGAACATCAGGCCACCTCACACTGCCCTCGGTCTGGGACTGCTTGGGACCTGCCACTCAGTTCTCGTTGCTAGGTCAGGTCTGCCCCAGGCCCAGAGATGCCCCAGGCCCAGTCCGTGGGAGCAGATGTGAGGCTGGGGTAGCTGAGGGTGCACGTCCTTCCTTGGAGTTCTCTGCCCTGTCCCCACCGCCCCTGGGTGAAATAGGAAAGGAAACTCTCACCAAAGAAACCACAGTCCAGGGACCCTTTGTGCCCAAATGGCTCCTCATCTCCGTCCTCCACCTTTACAGCCCTCAGCCCTGTCAGAGGTTTTTTTATATCCCAGAATAAGCACCGGTTTGACATGAGCAATGATGATCGTTTGATATAGCAAGGGTGAGAGACTAATTAAAACGCGGAGCTTTATGATTTCATTCGGCTCCTGCAAGATCTGGCTGTCTAGGTTTATTTATGTGAGTTTTAAGTGTTTTATGCAAATTCTAGTGCTTGTGAAAGGCCCTGGATTCCCCAGTCTGCAGAGGAAGGTACTATTTATTCACAGGGCTGTCACAGCAGCAGAGGGTCTGGCCCAAGCTCTGGAGGGATTCCCAAGGATTCAACTGTGCCGATTGAGGTGCTGTTGTTTTGACATCAATTTCCATCCCCATCAATGCACTGGGGCTACACACAGAGACCAAATGAGGGCCCTGGAACTCACCTGCATTTAGCCAAAAGCAGCTGAAAAACTTATTGCTCCCACCTGCAGAGACTGGAAGCTCTTTGCCAGGAGCCCTCCAAGCTGGCAGGGCACACAATGTGCTGCCCTGCATGGAAGTCACAGAGCTGGCCTGCACCAAAGGTTTCCACTGGTTTTACAGCATCAATCAAAAGCCTGATTGAAATTAAAACTTACACCCAGATCTTGCAGTTTCATCTGGTGCCTCAGTGATGTGACAAAACCGAGAGATAACAGTGATACGAAGAAAGAAGCAAAGAGGCTGTGCACAAGGCAACAGCCTTTGGAGCAGAGAGGGTCTTGTCAGCCTGTGTCAGTAACGCCCCAGGCTCTCCCAGGGGCACAGACCAAGCTGAGCTGGATTCCCTCACCTCCAGACCATTGTATGTGGCTTTGGTGTCTGAAGGAACAGCCCCAACTCTTGCTCTTTGCTCCCTTAGCGTTGCGGGGAGGTTAGTTGTGTGTTAGCAGCCTTCTCACTCCTGCATGGCCTTGAATGCACCCACAGCATCCTGCCAGGCCAGCTGGCCAGGAGAAAGCTCCTGCAGGGGACAGGCAGCCTCCTGCCAGGGACATCTCCCCTTTCAGAACACAGGCCTGGCAGCAGGGAATTCCTTAACAATTCGATAGGGACTGGCAATGAATCGGTCATTCCGCACCTCCTGGAGCAGAGCCCAAGTGTGCAGACAGCCCCCACCTGCCAGTGCTGGACTCGAAAGCTGGGACCTGCTCACCAAACCTCCCTATAAACATCCAAGACAAATGGAGAAGCAGAAATAACCCACAAGCTCCAACTACCATCTAATCAATTATACTCAATTGTTTCCTTCCTTTAAAAATAGACACAATATTTCCTTTCCTCCCTACTTCCCAGGGCAGTCCGGAGGATTAATTAATATTGGATACACGTTTGGGTCTGACACACTTTATAAACAGTTAGTATTAATCAGATCAGAATTGATCAGCTCTGGCTTAGCACAGCCCTTGTCAGGCGCCCTCCCATCTCGGTGCTGATTGTCAGTGCCGCAATACACGAGTGTGCTGTGTCTCAGCTCAGGACCCACCATCAGAACAGTCCACCACTGCTGCTTAGACCATAACAGCACTTCCTGACCCCTCCCCAGCACAGGGGATGCACAAACCCATGGGAAATGCACCCCTGAGAACATCCAAGCTAAGTAGAAAAAAAAAAAATAAAAAGGAGGGCAAAAGATTGACATCAAGTATCCCACATGAGGCAGCAGTGAATGTGTCACCAGCCTTGTGTCCATGGCTGGCAGTCAGCCCTACCCTCTGTGCCAATCTGCATCCAGTTTTGCCTTCTTGCTGTTGTCTGCTTCCCATCTGCAGCGCCGTCTGCAGCCTGTCCTTTGCCTTTCGCTTTCTGCTTTGTGCTTAAACCCTGGGATCAAGAAACAGGGAGACTGGATGGGTCACGAGTGTATCTGGAGATTGCAGTCAAGCACCAGCCAGAGCAGCCCCATCTCTCAGCTGACAGAAGCGTTGCCCTGTTGCTCACCTCCTGCTCTTTGCTGTTCGACACATGGTGTCAATCAGGCCTCAACTTGGATGTCAATAAAAGCTGCTTTTCTGACTATGGGGTCTCTGCTAAGCATGGCTTTTGGGATTGGAGAAGCTGTTCTCCAGGGCCTGCGTGTCTTGTTTCCCCCTCGGGAGATGTTAACACAGCAGGCTCCTCTGAAAGGCAGCTCTACAACTATTTTGCATTTTGAGGATACACTGAAGAACCCCGTCTGGAACACGGGAGTGAGATGATCTCACGTGCCACACGTGTGAGCAGCGAGCACTCCGAGGAGCGGCTCATTTGCCATCACATCAAGCAGTTCCCAACAGTGCTCTGAATCACAGCTCCCTCTGCAATCAAGGGGGGCAAGGCCAGCTCCTCGGGGGGCAAACTAACCTGCCCCAAGGCCAGTGTTTAGGGTGGAAGGACATTCACTGGCTGCTCTCCACCAGCACTGGAGGGACCTTTGTAGGACACCCTGTTTACAGAGGACTGATGCATTGTGCCCGGTGTGCTGACAGGCCAGCAGCTCAGTTGTGCAGTTCATCTTGTAACAAGCAAAAGTAAAACCACGCAGTGCCAGACTGGTAGGAACTGGAACCTATTTACCCCACTTTCCCCTGCAATAAGACAGAACAAACTGACTTTCCTCAGCTATAGATAGACCAAGGCATGTCTTATATCCTGCCTGCAGAGCCAAGTGATGCTGGCTCAGCATTAGCCTGGCCATCCTCCAAAATTGGATTTCCAATTAATAGCATCGACTCATCACAGAGAAGAGGCAGCTCAGGTCTTAGTTGAAGGTCAAGGAACTTCAGGCAGAATGGGAGAGATTTACTCACCACCTGAGTTCCCAAATCACCTGCGGTGTACAAGGGAGAGGTCGGGCCCAGTGCATGAGCTTCTCATGCACCAAGGGTGGTGGGAGGCTTTTAGGTGAGCTCAGACTGGCTGATCCCAAACCCAGAAGCACTGCAGAGAGTGGGAGAGGGAGAAGGAGACAAAGAGCTTCTCCCCCCCCAGTGGCAGCTGCCAGGATGGAAGAGCATTTTCACCCTCAGCCAACAAAAGCACACGCTAACTGGATTGTGAGGGAAAAGCCTTAGTAGCATTTAGATAAGCCTAAGGAGACTTGGCTCACACCAAACCTTCCCTCCCTTCATGCTGAAGGTTAAGCCCACCCAGATGTCCTCAAGCCATTCCCCGTATGGGATGGGGTCCTTGGAAACAAGGGCACAGCACAAACCAGCACCTTCCAGCCACCATTTGCAGTTTGAAACATTTCCAATTCTCCTGCTTGGGCAAAGGTTCAAGATTTGAGGTTGGAGGGGAGAAAGGGGAAGAGAACATACTTTATTTATAACTGCACATTCATTTGATTAAGAGCTGTTTCTGAAAGATTTGCCTGAAACAATAGGAAGGGAAGGGGTGGGACAGAAGGGGAGAAAAATCCTGCACTACAGTCAAATCCAAGCAGCTCTGCAGAGGGTTGGGAAATGCTGGTGCTCTCCACCCAGCCCCTTCTGGAGCAGCTGAACAGAGCTCATTTCCAACTAAAAGAGACAGCAGCTCCTGGAAGATGCTTTCTTTCCACAGACCCTTGGAGTAAGAAGTCTGATCTGGACAGGTGGGAAACTAGTTAATAACCTAGGGTTAAAGGGTTAGCCCTAGTTAATAACTAGGGTTAAATTTCCATTGAAAGGACCAAAAAAAACCCCAACCCAATCTGCAGAGACTCATTGGGCCACCTCCTCCTCTCCCCGAGGCTGCTGCAGCCTGGCAGGACACTATCACCACCTTATCAGGACTTTCCCCATCATATAAATTCACACACACACAAAAAAATCAATTAACTACCAGTGTTGTTGATTATAAATCAACTATTTACATAATTAATTATTATATCTTTAATAAATGGTAGGCAGGAAAGGAAGCTGGCAAAATATAGCCATTCTTTTGGCGTCATCAATTATTTGGAAGGGAAGGCAATTACACTAAATCTTTCTTCCACCGAGCTCTCTTGTCAAGGGAAATATCCCCCCTCCTTCATCCGATTCAGAGCCTGGAACTGGGCCTCCAACATCACATTACTAAATTGCTTAAGCAGCATTTTAAATAACAAAAAGGGATATCATTTAATTTTTTTTTTTTTTTGAAACATGAAAATCAATAAGCTGTCCTTCAGCTTCCCTGAGTGATTGGCCAGGGCTGTCTCTCTCTGAGCTAATTCAATTTTCAGCCTTATTCAGAGCAACCAAGGCTTCAAAAAATAATCAGACTGATCTTATGGGCCCATCTGGGACTTCACCGAGGAATTCCTTTCATTGAATTAGATATCCTGTCCTTTTTGAAAGGAGATGCCTTCCTGTCATAATTGGGAGACAGACCCTGATCAGAAATCCTTACTGGTATTTGTGGCTGCACTACAGGTTACAGATCCTTGCATGTACAGTGACATGGAAACCAGCTACTGGATGGGGAGTCCAGTGGCTTGGACCACATGGGTGAGGATCTCTCCAAGGGTGGATACCCAAAAGGTGGCAACAGATGGTTTCTACCTAGAAAGTTGTGACCCCCAGGAGCATGTGAGGGGAAAGTTCACAATGCTGAGCACCTTCTATGAAGGACAGGAGTCCAGCCTAGGACCCTGGCTGAGGAAGGGGCTTCCACACAAAGAAGGCTGGCCCTGGGTGGGAGTAGAGAACAGCAGCCAGGAGGTAGGACTGCAGCCTGTGCTGTCAAAGGCTCCGTAAGTCGTTTCCAGCAGGATGCTTAGACTGGAAGGATGCCTTCTCCTTAACGTAGCTGTGTGGATGAAGTCACCAACGGCTGCCCATCTGCAGAGAGTTTCAGCCAAACCTCTGCCAGCAGAGGGGACTGTCCGAGTGCTCCCTGCTGCCAGGAAGCCCATGTCACCTTGCTCAGCACGGCAGCAAAGGCACTGAGCTGTGAGCTGGGGCAGCAGGGGTACGGACAGACACCCTGACCAGTCAGTCAGTCCTGCTGCAGCCCATGGTCTCTTCCCTACACAACTGGTCTAGGTTGTCTTTCCTCTGCAGATTGCTCTCAAGGTTTCTGAGCTGGTAATTGCCTCTCCCCCTCTCTCTGTAAAGAACCCCACACAGCTCTAAATGCCGCTGTATCACCAAAGATTAATTCTCCCTGATGAAAAACCCAGTGAACAAGGGAAAACCACAAAACCCCCTCTGTTCTCCACAGCCACTAGATGTTAAGAGCAAACCAGGAATTCAGAGCAAAGTGTCCCTCCAGCCAGGCAGCCCATCTCCAAGAGTGGCCAGCAGAGGATGCTTAGGGAAAGAATAAGAAGCAGGCAAGTACAGCGTGAATTTTTATCTTCCCAGCTCCCAGCAACCTGTGAAATGAGGGCTTGCTGAGCCAGTACTAGCATCTGGACCAGCCCAATAGTTACACTCCAGGAAATTTTCTGATGTGGGACTAACATCTGTGTGTCCTGCCTTCTGTTTGAGGAGCACTGCGTCTCCCTACCCCTGGGACTGGTGCAGATGTGACTAACAGGGACTACACCAGTATCAGAGCAGGGAAGGCAGAAAACAGGTTCTTTACAACAGCTTACAAAATTCAGTGGGAAATGCTCACTCATTAGAGGTTTCACAGGAAAATGAAACCAAAGTATAAATCTGCTCTGGAAATCTTGACGTCAGCTACAACATTAGCTCATACTGCACAGGGGGAGATCCCTCTTCAATTCACTGAGATTATAGACTCATTCATCAGCATCCTCCTAGTTTCATCTCATTACAACCATCCACTCCAGAGCATAAAAGATGCTGTAGCCATTAACTGGATGACTAGCACAGCCCCATTTTAACTGGGATAGAAGAGAAAGTTACGGTGACCTCCCCAAGGGCAGATGCTGAGCACAGAAAAGCAGCGTCCCACTTCCTCCTTGGTTTACTCACACGAGAGATTTCCCCCTCAATACACACATCTGTGTGTTTTCAAGAGCGTGCATCTACACGGAGCCCCGTCACAACAGAGCAAATCTGAACATCCACAGAACCACCATAAACAACACTCGGTTCGAAACATTTTCTCCATCTTTCAAGATTATTGCAGCATCTGTTGATCACATTAAGTTGTAAGTGTGCTGTCTCCATGGAGACCGACGAGTCTCCCTGGGTCTCCAGTTACTGTATGTGGTTTCAACTGAAAGCAGAGTCACCCAGTGAGTCAATCTCCCTTCCGTGCAATGAAAGGAAAGCATGTCACTGGGCTGATTGCTAGATATGTTGGATAATGAAGCTAGATTTATCATCATGCTTTCTTAAAGAGCCATTGGTATGGAAGTGACACGGCAAATGGGGATTTGTGTAAGGCTTTGTTAGAAGACAGTCCTTAAAAGCAGTAGGGATCCTTCTTCCTTGAAGAGCTCTCCATTCGTCCATAGGGAAACTCTGCCTACGAATTTGCACAATCATAAAATAACCAGAAATTATCTTGTGAAACAAGCAGCCACAGATAAAAAAATACTCTTCAAGGGGAAGAGGACCACAGTTAAAACCACTTTGGCTTTTAATAAGCTCAGGGACCCCTTGCAAGAAAGATAAGGAAAATGTTTCTTTTTGTAATGGATCGGGGCTGAATTTAAGAGCGTTCAGCCAACATGCAAAGTGACACCAGTAATGAGGAATCTCAGTTAATTTGGCTTGCAGACTTCATTCTGTCAAATGATTGGAAGCCCTGAAATTGTCTTTTAACTGGGAATTTGCTTTTAATTCTTGTAAGAGGAAAAAAAAAATCCAAACATACGATCTGAATTCAGATCCTACAGGAAGCAAATGAGACACCAAAGCGAGCAATGACACGAAATGAATCACCTCTTATTGCAGATGTATTATAAATGAAAACAAAAGCAAAAAACCCCAAACTTCCACCCCCCAACTCTCCCAAGCTAAGGCAGCAACAGAAGCTGACCAGTCTTCAGAGCCTTTATACAGAGAGACTTGATTCAAGAGGCTTTCCTGAACGGACAGAAGAATCTGAACTGATGAAAGAGAAATATTTTGTGCAGTATCCTGGTTCCTCTCTGAAACCATGCTTCCAGCCAGCTCATCATTATATTTCCCTTCTCTCCATTCTGTACCAACCTTTCTCTGCACCCTCCACCTGCAGCCCCTGCATGAATTGGACAATTCTCTTGGAGTCCCCCCTGCCTGAGCAGCAGCACAGCTGAGAAACCCACGCTCCAAGAGCTCTCCTGCTCCTTTCCCGTGGTTGCTGAAGCACTGTCACACTTGGTGGTGTGGCACAGAGAAGTTGCAGAGGGCGAGAGCTGCTCGGGAGCAGCAGTGAGGGCACCTGCTTACTTGTGACACTGCCTTGGAAAAAAAATCAGCTCTGTACACCAGTGCTTGCAGGGAAAGTGAGCAGGCTCTGCATCCTCATCTGAGGCCACACAACCCACCCCTCCCACTCCCATCCCTTCATCTGGTTGCAGCAGACTCCTAGCTTGATCTTTCCTATGCCAGAACTGGGTGGCTACTCAGCCCTCCTGCTTCCCAGACAGGGAAAGAGGTGCAGCATAGCCTTGACTGGTGCAAACGGCTGTGTCACTACTCTGCACCTTCTATTCTTCTCATTTACAACACAGCTCATCAGACTGGGACACCCTGCCCTTGAAGTGGTGTGAATGACAAGGACTGCTCCAGAACCACGCGCTCAGCCATACCAGTAGTCCATGCTTTCCCTCCTTATTTACACACATTTCTTTCCAAAACAGTATCACAGCAAAACCCTCAAAAGCATCGTTTGCCTGAGGATGAGGGGCCCTTTAAGGGGCATTGAGCTTCACTGTGGTTACAGGCTCTGCTCAGGCAGACCAAACCCCTGAGATGATTAAGTGTGGCATCCCAAAAGGAGGGAAGGGAACACAAATAAACAAACTGCTCTGCTCTAAATGAAAGAGCTGCTGGATTTAATGTGACAGGGCCTGGGATGCTTCATTTGACACAGACTGGCAGCAGTCTGGTGATTGGCAAGCGCTCAGAATAACGGCTCTCTGGACTGTCATAACATCACAAGATCATCTGCAGAGCAGCCCAGCCAGCCTCGAGCAACGTGTGGGATCTGCTGGGCTGTGGTTAAAAATGAAATAATCTCAGTGGCTCAGGACTCTCCATGGTCAGTACCTGCAGGGAGGCAACATGCAGGGTCCAGATCGCACATACCTGGCTGAGCTCTCGAACGCTCTGCTGGGTACTCACCTCTCTGGAAAGAGCAGCTCCCAGGCCATTCTGAACTGCAGACTTGTTGCTTCATGCATTTATCCATGAACAGAAAGCCCTGCAACAGGCAAGAAGGAGAAAAGTTTAACTGCGCTGCCCTCAGTAGTACACTGCAGAGAACAGACTCCTTTTGTCCTTTCAGCCATGCATGTATGTGCAGCCCTGAGCTGCAGCATCACTCTTACTCCAGAAGCAGGTACCACCATCTCAGTTAACCTCCAGCACAGAGCTAGAGGAAGGCTTCTCAGTGCTGGAGGAAGGATTTGACCTTATTTTTTAGGACAGAAGCAAGAAAAAGGAGCTAAGAGAATTCCCAAGCATAGGCTCTCTTGGTCACCACTGCAAAGGTCTGAAACCCACCATGAGCTGTGCCTTTCCTTTCCATAGGAGGGGAAAGCAGGAGCATAGCAAAGACAAATGTTCCTCCAAATGCCACTACAGCATCCCTGTTCAAACCTAGTGACACCCCAATGATATCACACGACTTGGAGCAGGCCAACAAGACTGCTCGGCAAATAGCAGACTTTTCTCCTAAAACCCTCCTCTATCAGAAGGCTCCAAATAGCTACTATAAAAAAAATAGTCACTATAAAAAAGCACCACCCTTGTAGGTTTATGCAGCGTAGTGCAGTCCTGACACTGTTATGCCTGGGCTGCCAGGCTTCAAACGGGGCATGCAAACACGTTTGGATAGCTGTGTCCACGCTGGAGCTAACACACAGCTAAGGGTCATCACTGCCTGCGTGCAAAACCCCTGCTTTCCCTCCCTTAATTACCCTGCATTTGCTAAGCTCAGGTCAGGGGAGGATGATGTTGGCACTGTTTTGAGCCTGGGTACAGCCTCCTGCTAAAAGTTTCGAAGCCGCAGCTCCGCTGGGGCGTTACTTTCCCCCCTTGCTCTTGGCTGTGACAGGAGAGCAGCTGTTTGGGTGGGTAAGCTCCTGTAGCTGAGCAGTGCTGTGGTTCAGTTGTTGCCCAAGCTGTAGTTACAGTTTTCCAAGGCTCTAAACTGGCAGTGCCTGCATGAAGAGGCTGGTTTAGAAAGCTTTGCCCGGTTCCAGAACCACCTTCAGTTTGCAGGGGTGAAGGAGGATAGTTCAAAACAAGCCAGGCACTGGCTTCCTTCGAGGTTAATCCACGTGGCTCCTGCCTTGTGTGTTTTGGAATATTAACAAACCCCGCGGCAGCAATGCAGAGCAGTGGCTGGGAATCCTTCCTGCTAACCACTCTCTAACAAGAAAGAAAATAATCAAGGCCTTTTGCATTTTAGTGACCTATGGCTACATCAGCCCTGCACCTGGCTGAAATTAAAAGAGGGAAAAAAATATAAAAATAATGCACAGGGGGCCAACATATCCAGAAGATGACCCAATGCACTGTTTTCTTTCTCTGCAAGATGCCATTGTTTCCTCTGGACAAAGTCTTCCTAGTCAATGGTGTTCAGGGTACTAGGAAAAACATTGGCTCCCCTTACTTAAAGATAAATTTTCCCCCCCCCCCCCCCCCCCCAAAGGGCAGCTGGTGAAACCTACAACCCCAGTTGCTAAAATCAGCATCATCTGTTATTTCCCCGTACCGTCGCAAAATGTTCCATTTTATCTGTAGCTAAAAACAGCTTTTCTCTGCTGGAAACATGCAAATATCATTCCTTCATAAAGAAGCCACCAGATGGGAACTTAATAACTGTAGATTCTAATTCTCATTGCCTGGAGTCGCAAAAAAAAAAATAGAAAACAAACCACCAAACTTTGAAAATTCTTGTTTATACCCTGCTTATTCAACACTTTAAATATGTTTCCATGCACAGGCATCTGGCCTGCAGCCAAGCTGTGTTAATACCAAGGCTATTTCTCCAGGCAGGGCACAAGCTGAAATGCCTGGTACTTTTGGCTCTCCTTGGCTCTTCCTGCAAAAAGGAGATTTACTTGACATAATTGCTCCGAAGGTGAGCTGGTGGGAGTACATCAGCTCTGCAAAAGCCACCCTTTTTCTCTGTGCTTGTTATTTTACTCACTGTTCACCTTTTTTATTTTTTTAATCTAAAGTCCATTCCCCCCACATCAAAATGTCTGTGAAGTGAGGCAGATATTTTTCTGCTCTTGCAAAAGTATGTGGGAGAGAAAATTTTACTGGAGTTTTATGGATGCCTAAATGGCTCTGCTGTAGTAGGAGAGAAAGAAAAAGAGCACAGGAAGGAGATGGACAGCAAAACACAAGGCAAGAGTGATATCCCTCTGCACTCTAAAACTTAAGCAGGGGAATACAGAACCCAGAAACAGCCGAAAGAATAAATTCTTCATGGATCCATTTATAACCAGAACAAGTGTTTGCAGTGCAGGGAATAAAAAGAGGACAGCTTCCACATGTTCACTCCAACCAGCCTGCAGCACTTCGGTGCAGGCTGTGCCTGGCTTTGTGTGTGAGCAGCTTTCAACAGCTTTCTGCAAGGCCCAACTTAACTTCCTCCCCCGTGCTTGGCCATCGAAGCAAATGCAAGCATTGCAATTTGTAACGGTCTCTCGCTAGGTGAAAGTGAGCAAAGGTGGCTGATGTTTGAGATTCACCTTAGGGGAATGCTATCTGTTTAGCTGAAACACCCATTTCTGCTACTTGCTGGCTTTGCAGGGCTCCACGGTGGCCAGAATGGTCAAAGACCTCCTCGTTCACACATTGACCTGTGCTCAGCACACTATTTACACTGACAACTACAGCCACCCCTAGTTGTCACCAGTTTAGCTCACTGCATCAGGGTGACCCCGGTACACACACACTTAACAGCAGCAAGTCCACTGTCTCTGCATTTTGCTTGCTGCGTCTGATCGAGTTCTTGTAAAGGATGGGATCAGTTTAACACACTCAGGAACCTCTTGGAGTCAGTTAACACCGGGGTTATAGCCTCTGAGTTCACTCTTTAGCTAAAAGGCTCTCATCCTATGGGTGTAGCTGTTACTGAGCATATAAATATGAAAGGCTGTTGTTGATGACTGCTCACTAGGGAGGGCTGGTAAAACACAGCAGAGCCTTCTTCCAGTTCATATCCAGCTCCAGTTCAGCCTGGTAATAATCAAGGGGTGAAACAAGACTGATCTCATCCCATGTCCCAGTGGGAAGCTGATCACAGAGCAGAGCTGCCACCATCACTCCCTGCTGTCTGTACAGAGAAGCAGAGGGCTCTGGGGACAATGCAACATGCCAACACTGGCACGAGCTGTCTGGTGTGCCGTTAAACAGGGATGCTGAACTTTTCAGAAGCACGGGGACAAAAGGTCAGTGGGTAAGATGGAACCCTTGCTGTAGCTGGAAGCATCTGCACAGGAGAAAAGTTTCTGGAATTGCAAACTCTGGGCTAGAAAGCTGAGAGCTCAGGGTACATGATTCCTCTTTCCTCCCACCAGTAACATGAGTGTACTGTTCTATTCCCACAAGGGAACCTTCCACTCTCAACAGGTATTTTACACTCTTCAAAATAAGCACAGAAGAAAGAACACATAAATCCAGATCCTCAGTCCATAACCTAAGCAGGAATGAAGACAAATCCACCTATTAGGAGACTCACCAACCCTCCAACACTGAACTGGAAACTCGGGAGGCCTGAGAGAAAACCACCACAACTTCTGCTGGAAAAATACGTGCCTCAACCACCCACTCACCTCAAGCAGATAATGAGAAGTTAAGACCCATTCTCTAGAGATTAATCCAGAAAGAGAGGCCTGAGACTTCACCTAGGCAGTAAACGATAATTAAAATCTGCTAAACCTACCATCAGCTTTTTCTCTCTGGGTGCACAGAAAAAAAAGAAGGGGGAAGCAGGGAGGGAGGGAGGCATTTCATACTTGCATCTAACCTGTTTTCCAGATGAGTTTTTCAATGATCAGATTCAATCTACTGTAAAAACTTCCCAGGGAGAGAAACCCTCAGTGCATGAACCAAAAATGTAATGAGCTGGGAAATGTATTCCTCTTTAGGGGGAAGAAAACTGGTTTCACCTTTGTGCTCTCACTTTTATTGTTCACAAGCTATGAAGATTTCTTTGCTACAGAGGGGAGAGACCCAGTGACAGAGATGTGACACTGAGCCAGCTAAAGGCACAAGGATCAGGTCCTTGTTGAACATGCTGGCCCTTGAAGGGGCTGCCAAACAGCATCAGATCTAATGTCTGTCTGCTCTTCCTCCCATTAAATACCATTGTGGGCTCTACCAGGAAGAGACTGACTTAAATGTGTGGCTTATAAACCTGCAGCAGAATTCATTGTCATTAGCTAACATTTTTACATATTCTTGCCATCTTTAGCAGCATCCATGCCTTTGGTGACTCGTTAAGTGCCTGGCCTCCATGGCTTCCTGTGGCAAGGAGCTTCACAGTAATTACATAGTATGTTAAGCAGCATGATTTTTTTCTCAGTTAATGCAGTTCTGGCTACATCTGTGCTTCCAACTTCTGCTAAAATGTGTGGTCCCTCATCGATGCTGCTGTGGCACCGAGAATCCCCTGTGACCATGCCAAGCCCTGGAAGCCTTTAGCAGGGCACTTCCCCAGGGTTAGCAGAGCTCAGCGCAGCACAGAGGAAGATGCTGCCGCTGTGGGTCCATTCCCACTTGGAGGTCCCTGTCTGAGCCCTGTTTGATACCCAAAAGCAAACCACATGGCCCCACTTGTCAGCTTTAAACATCAAACAATGACTCCCTCAGAACTTTACAGCTAGGATGTAGCAAGCACCTTTACAATTGTGAATAGAACGTGATTTAGCACACGAGAAGGACTGAGATCACCACCAGAACAGGCAGCTAAGAACTATCACACTCATTGCATCAGATGTGTTCTGCAGAACAGTGTAGGGCAACAGGGAGAAGCCTTCAGTCTCCACGTGAAACATCTGAAACCACCCAGGGCACAAAGCAGGCAGGGAGGTGAGGGGTTTCTATATTAATCCCAGTAAAACCTTAATCTGATTCCACGCCTGCTGATGCACAATCCCTGTTGCTCTTTGATTACCTGGTCCCAAAGGCCCGTGTTCCCTTCATTCTAACCTCACACAGCACTCGACATCAGAGCAGAGACCTGCGGGCTGCAGAAGAGCCCAGGACTACATGAAACACGACCAGGATTTAAGGAGCAAGTGGGTCATCCCAACAGGGTGGCATAAGAACTGGGGCTTCAGAGCCGAATCCCACTTAGCCTCAGTGCTGTCCCCAGGACAGAGCTGACCCATTTCATAAGTGATGCTCTTTTCCTTCAGCATCCAAATACTGCTGTATCGTTTAGCACTACTCCTGGGCTAATTTTCTCCCTCAGGGATAGTAGATTAGATCCCACAATTTCTCTCTTCCCCCACGAGTTTTCAAAAGGTCTTTTAAGTATAATAAACTCAAGTATTTATATATCAATCTGCGTTACCTGAGGCACATATTATAGAGGCCTGGGTCATTGCAACATCATTACAGTGAGTTTTAAAGAGAGCAATGGGAATACATAGATAATTTTCTCTCCACGGTGCCCTTTCTATTTGTATGCTGAAGCTTAGAGCAGCTCTCTGCCTTGGACACACCTTCAGAAGCACAGTATTTCACACCAGAGCCAAAAGCATCAAGGGAAGCAGCAACTGATCCTCCAGAGCTAAACGAACAGCCTTTTCCCCTTTAAATTAAAGGCACTTACACACCACCTCAGCTCCCGTCTTCTGCTGCTTCCTCCCACTTCTAAATCCCTTGAAGCTGTTGCACACCTGCAGTCACTGCTTTTCAGAGCATTTGTGCTGCATTTTTACACTGCCAGGGACATTAGGATGTGAGGGAAGGAGGTCAGGGCTTGGCTGCCTTAGGGAGCAGCACCAGCCCCTCTCCCTGTCCTACATGGCACTGTGGCAGCTCAGCTTCAAGGAAGCTATTCAGTCACATACCCTCAGGCAGGTTCTTCTACTTAACCACTTGCTTAACATTTTGTTGGGCTGGAGGCTTAAACTGGTCCTAAAAAGGCCTTCAAACACCTGCAGAACTCCTCAGTACAACACTTCCCTGTTATCAGTTTGCCCAGTTCCTGAAGACCATAGCACACATTTCTGACTGAAGAAAAAGCCAAATCACACGAGCCAACTTCCAGAGGGTTGTAAACTCTCCTGCTTACTCACCAGCTGACATCAGCAGGTCAGATCCCTCACTCCAGTAACAGCATTTTATTACTGTATTCACAAGCCAAACAAAAGTCAGGTTCCTCTGGCACCAGGTGATGGGACAAAAGCACTGCAAAAGGTTTCTGATAGCCAGAGGATATGAAGAGACACACAAAGGTCTGGGGTCATCCAGCACACACCACTGAGTGGGTGGCCTGACACTTTGGCCAGGGCTCTGGCCTCACTTTCCCACGCGTGCCACAGTCCAGCTGTGGACTGACCAGCTTTCACCCTTAAATTCCTGCTCACTGGAGGCATCATTCTGGTTTATAAAGGTATTTTAATGCATTGACTTGCCTCTGAGGAAGAAAGTACCTGGCGTTTGTTTAAGTGTCTTTATTAGACCTGAAACAAATACTGCATCATTTAACTTTGAGGTTTTTGTTGCTGGTATCAGTCGTGTTCTGCAAATCACAGACTCAAGACTGCTTCTAACCCTTAATAAGCAAGCAAACTGCTATTCGTCCACCTCCCTGCTTTCCCCCAGCTGCTGTTATCTCTGTGTGAAACTGGGAATTGGAGGAAAGAATGACCCAGTGATTGTCTAAATCAGCCCAGCTCTAATTTACTGGAATATGGTTTGAGCAGCTAATGTAACACCTACTGTGAGCAAGATGGAGCTATCTCCAGGACTTCTGTAGGCAAGGAATATTCACTTAAATGGCATTGTCTGGCTGCACTCACTGGAGGGTCTGCTGTACCACAGAGAGCAGTTAACCCTTGGAGTGTGAAATTAGGTCAAAAGAACCAAGCTTTCAACTGCAATTGGAAAAGTTAACTTTGCACAGAAAATTGGGTGTCCTGTTCGCCTCTGTCACTTTCTTAACTCCTGGTGTAACAAACAGCTCGAGCAATTACAGTGCTCAGGTAAACAGACACTCACAAGGTGTTCTCCAGATGCCCTCGGTCTGGCAGGAGCTTTGCCCAGTTTCCCCAGCCCTCACCAGAACTGCTGTGTTGTGTTTCCCACAGCTGGATTAAGCAACTGATCTCTCTCCAGATAAAGGATTTTTTTCCTTTTTTTTCCCCCTTCTTTAAGAGTCACACAGAAATTGGTGTCTTCCCTGGCCCTGGTACAGAAGCTGAGCTCCCCAGAAAACTATCTGTGCCTCTGTCCTTCAGCATGTCATGATGAGGTGAGAGGAATAATTCCTCCTTTGCCTACTGTCTGTTGGCATTTCAAGACAGACACTGGTTCTTGGCCCAAGCACGTAAAGCACCCGGGACCCCATGACAGCAGTACCTGAGAGGGCAGGAAGATGCTCATCTTATAAACAGCTTCAGTCTCAACAACAAGGTCATTTCAAGCTGTTACTAAGTCAACACTCACAAAGGATTCTGCAAATATGAGACAGAAATCCTGTTCTAACAGGTTTTGGTAAAAATGTACTTACTTTAACCTTCTTTTCAAGTGGAAGGATAGATTTTCAAGAAGTAGTGCTTTCCAGTCAGATGCTTTGGTATTTTACATAAAAGTAGATCTGTATTGAACTATCCCCGCTTTACAGATGGGGAAACTGAGGCACAGAAGAGTGGAGGGGTGGATCAGATGGAACAAGCTGTGAATCCATCTGGTTCCTAAGACCCAAACAAGGAGTGCCAGTCAGCTGAGTCCCCTCCCCAAAACACAGGGCCAATAGTCCAGCAGATAAGGGGATTATCCCAGCACCCTGGAGCAGATCTTCCCCCAAGGACAACCCCCCCCACAAGGTTCCCTTCAGCAGTAGTTTTGTCAAAAGATGACTTTGTCATCTTCTCATGCAGCAAATTTCCACCAAAGCTTCAGCTGTGGGTAACGTTCATGTTCCTTTTCATTGACTGAAGGCAAACCAGCAACGATTTCAGCCTCAACTTTCACCATTGTGGAATCATTGGAGTTTAATTGCTCCCAGAGCCAGAGTAAGCTGCATGTAATCCCTTTACCTCACAATTCACTGGGTTGTGCGCAGGTCGCACATAACCTTCTGGTTTCAAACCTGCCTTCCAGCAAGCACCATCAGCCCCTGCAGCTCAGGGGTGGATGAGCTCCCCCAGCCTGAGAAGCTGAATCAACAGAGAGCACCCTTGTGCTGCTCTGCTTCTCATGCTGGGAGATGTCTCCAGCCCCTTCATAACTCACATCGCCTTGTGTAGAAAAGGCCACTTCCAGGAGCTGACTCACTCTCCTCCCACAGAGAGGAGTGAGTTTCCATGTGCAGTTTCCACAAGCACATGGGGCTCAGCTCCAGTCACATCCTGCTTATGGCTCCTTCATCTTTCCACATTATCTACCTTCCCAGAGCAGTGATACACCAGCACACACTGGACCACTGAAATTAGTGGAGGATCCCCTGGCCAGCCTTAGCTGAAGGTCAATCTGTGGTACAGTTGAGAACTGTTCACCTGACCAGGAACAAGGCATCAAGCTTCATCCGGGGGATGCCTTCCCCATAAAAAGACAATCCTTTCCTACCAGCAGGAGCCCCACAGACTGACTGCAACAGCTTTAAAAGCCACTTCTGAAGGAACAGCATTAATGTGTGTAGCACCACCCCCAGAAGCGAGAAAGCCAGAACCACCCAAGTACAGGAGACAGATGTGAGGTCAGCTTAAAAAGAGACTAAGCAACTTCAGAGGCAAAGCCCACGTCTGGCAGAGGTGCCTGAGTGTGGATCAGAGAGTTGGTCTACACCCCTCACCACCCCCAGTTGCCCTGCTGCTCAGCCCAAACGTTTAGCAAATAGGATGGCACAGGTACCAGAACTGAACCTCCTCCTGCTTCTGCACAGCCCAAACACCCCCCCCAGGAAACTACAAACCAGCTGATGGGCTGAGATGTTGCAAGGCCTACCCAGGGAGGCTTTTCAGATGTTCACCCTCTCCCCAGGTACCACCTCTCCTCTTTCTTGGATCACATGAAGCAGGCAAACACCTTCACAGCCAATGTCCTCCTCAGGCACCTGTAGGACACTAAGCTCAAGAAGAGTAATAGCTGGGAAGGGTTAAAACATCCCCTCACCTTGTCTTCTTCTAACTACAGCTAAAAGTCCAATTTTTAGTTACCATGTTAAAAAAACCCAACAACCAAAATCCACACAGAACTCCCCAACAGGCTTTATCCCAATTCTCCCAGAAAATAATGACTTTCTGTTATTAAATAATGTAAAATGATTGAGGTGAGTCATAAAGCATTTGTATTAACACTAATGGAGCCATGATTAATTTTTTCTTTATTTTATTATTATAAAACTTGCCTGCATCCTACCCCCCCCCCCCCCCCCCCCCCCCCCCCCCCCCCCCCCCCCCCCCCCCTGAGGTAATCAAGACTTCACTTGAATTTCTCATTACTTGAAAGGCTCTGCATCACAATATGGTAATGGGGCAGTTTCATAATTACAATTAAATAAAAAAAAATCAGAGCAAGAGAAAACTAGAGAGGTTTTCAGATGCTTTTGTCTTACAGCCACCCAGAAATTAAAGAATTGCTGTAAAATATATTTATAAAAAGAGGAGAGGGCAGTTTTGACTCATTGTTATGCAAGAACTATTGTGCCTGAGCTTTATTTTGGAAAGTTCACCCTTCCTCCTCATTTCTTTAGACCTCCTATTTTTTGAGGGATGAACCTCCCTCCTATTTTTTCCTTCCCTTTTAATGAAATACCAGGCAACATTAGCTTCCAATAAGATGTAAAACTAGACTGGTAACTCTTGCATTTTACCGCTCATTTCCTTACAGGCAAATGACCCATTTTGTGACTCAGTTTCCCACTCATAGTGAAAGATGCTATTGGCACTAAGGCTATTTTGCTATTTTTACCCAGAGATCTACAGGCTTATAAAGCATATTGTCAACTCTCCCTTTAGGAGCAGGGCACAGGTAGCAGAGATAAGCAGAATTAGCCCTCTTCTGCTAACAGGCTTTGAGACCCACAGGATATAAGGCTGGATTAGATGTGACAAATAATGATTATTCTTATTATTTCCTCCTAGAACTGGCCTAAGACATTATCAGCTTAGAGACAAGGCAAAGTGGCAGGATCTTGTGTTTTATGGGGGACTCTGAAAGAGATGGAATTTCTGTCTGAAAATAAAGACTCTTTTGCTGGACAGAGAAAAACCAGCACATTTTCTGCTGGGAGCGTTGCTCTCTCAGACCCCAGATGCATTCCCACACAGCACAAACCAGTCATCCTGATTTCTGGGGTCCCTTCTCAGGCTAGCTTACAACTCCCCTGCGTGACCAGGGAAACCTTGCAGGAACTACACCAGTAGTGCCTCAGTTTACCTGCTGCTTCCTTCACAGAGGCCTTCAGTGCAGTGAGGGCAAAGCCACACAGCAGGACTCTCAGCATAATGCTGGAAGAAGATGACCACCCCCAAAGCAACCTACAACTCCAGCACAGCTCAGCCTGACTACAGCAGGGACAGGGATGACTGAGGATCCCTCTCCTCTGCTTCACCCTCAGGACAAGCAGCTCCTCCCAGGCCACAGGGAGGGATTGTGGCTCTGCAGATTCTCAGCTACAAGGAGCGCTGGCCTCGCACAAACACCCTAAGGCTCAACACAGCCCCCAGCGGCCTCACCTCTGCCAGCTGCACAGGAGCCGTGGCAGGAAAAAGGAGGCTCAAAGGACCTTTCCCTGCTTTAAACCGGCCAACTTAGCCCAAGCCTCAGCCGCTTACCTACTTCTCACAGCTCCCTCCAGCACCACACCAAGTCCTTACTGCCCGGCCAGCTTTTATAGCCCCACCGTGAGGCGGGGCTGAACGGGATTGGCTGGGCTGAGCGGGTAGCAGCAGCTGATTGGCCAGTGCCGCATCTGCTCCCGCCTACGCGCGGCGCGGCCATTTTCCCCTCGGGGGGGGGCCGTGAGGGTGATGCGGGGCTGGTGGAGGTCGAGCCTGGGGCTCCTGCGCTCCTGGCCCAGCTCTTCCCTCACGTTTTTATGGGTCCAGGTGGTTCTCGCTGGTGCGTGATGTCCGGCGGGTGCCCGGCACTGCTCTCGCCCTGGTTCCAGCTGTGGAAGGCAGCCTGGCTGCTGGGGCCATTGCTCTTGGGAGGCAGGAGCAGTGCCAGCAGAGTTCCCAGGGTCCTGGCCTCGGGCAGGGCCTGATTAGACGCTGCTGTAAAGCAAAGAATGCCAAAATGCAAATAGGGGGAGCAACAAATTCTTGATTAAACACGAATGAGTGCGGAGAATTGCTTATGTCACTCACCCCGCTCCTCTGCGTCCTCCATCTGTCTGCTTCCCTCCTCTTTCACCGTCTCTTCCTCCAGCCATCTGTTTAGTGCTCTTCCTCCTCCTCTTCCCACCCCATCCCTGCACCCCCTTCCCCTTTGCAGCTGTTTCATTTTCCACGGGTCCCAGTTTGCAGGCTGGGCCAAGCCCAGGACTGTGTATTGCTGGTTGAAGCTCCCTGGGGTTGGGCTGGCTGCTCAGTTGGGATGTTCCCTCCGTGCAGGAAAGCTGAAGACAAAGTTCCTGCTCCTCTGCCTCCCCTGGGTACATCTCCCTGGCACCCCACTCCAAGGAGCTCTGCTGGGGAGTGGAAGAGGGCTTCTAAACCAGCTTAGCACCACCAGCTGCCCTGCTTGTGCAAGGAGATAAATCATAGCTTTGAAGAGCAGCTACTTCAAAGTGGGCCCTGGGGCAAAAAAAGTTTCATAGAGTTTCTCTGTTAACCCCTGGGACACCTGGTCTCGGAATCCCATTTGGGCCAAGGGCAAAGTAAGACTAAAACAATTAATGTTTGGCCATACATGTACGTGGTTAAAATTTTCAGTGGTCTTAATAGGAAAGATCAACCCCCCCCTTCACGAGCCTGGCTGGCTACCTTGAAGCTTCATTCGGAGCAGCGCAAACTATTTCTGATTCAGAACAGTGGCTTTTTAGCTCACCTCGCAGGGGTTTATTTGCTTTTGTCCAGAGTAAACGATAGCACAAGGCAAAGGCACCGGATCGATGGGCATTAAAATCTATGGAAAGGACATAAACCTCACTGCTCCAGTGCATCACCTACATCTTCTCGGTGGGTGGGAGGGATGCCCGCTGCCTGGCTGGGTTACCACCAGCACTCCTGCTGCAGGGGATTTGTCTGCTACTGTGGAAGCCAACAAGACTGGCTGCTGTCAGAGACAGAGATCGGGTTTGATCCAGACTGGCAAATCCAGGGTTCCTATAAAAGAGCTGAATAAGGGCCCTGTGTCTGACAAGAAGGAAAAAAACCCAAACCTCCTGGCTTGTTGGCTTTGAAAAATCCTTTCCCCCACACATTCCTCAGACTTTGTCTCAGCAAGGGATAATAGGGGGGGAGAGAGAGAGAGAGAGAGACGGTGCCTGTCCTTTTTTTCCAGTGATTTAAATACAGTGAAACAACGACATGATACCAACGTAAAGCTGTTAGGAGAATAACCTGACTGTGCACCTTCTTTCTAGAGTCTCCAGGGTGGAATCAGTTTAGATTGATGCATGATAAAGGAACGAACCTGTTGCCTGAATGGGGTGGCTCTTGGTGCAATAGCAGCGCTGTTATCAGACCTGTTAAACAAATAAAGCTGTGAAGTGCAGATATATTGTCTGAAGCTTTCCAGGCAGCAGAGATCTTCTTAAGGAATCCTTGATAAAGGAACAAGGCTGTTTGAGTTAATGGATATCCTCGAGTGACGCTTGGAGAGGACGCGTGAAGCGAATGGGGATCTTGGCTGCAGCTGCTGCTGCGCTTCCCTCCCCTGCACAAACACCCTGGCGTTCACGGGAGCACTCCCTTCACTGGAGCCAGAGGAAGAAGGGGCCATTGCTGCACACACAGGGCAGGAGGTGGTGATGGATGAGCCAAGCTAATGGCTTGACCTACAGCTGGGCCTTTGGACGAGGACTGCTTTTCTGAAAGAGGAGGAATGCAGAGGGGTCATGGCTCTGCCCAGTGACCCACCTCCAGTGACCAGTGAGCACCTTTCAGGAGGCTCTTCAATTAGAGACCATCCAGACTGTCCCACTGAACAGCTCCAGCCTTAGACCACGCTGTAGTATCCATAAAACCGGGCCCTGGCCTTCAGATCTTCCAAGAATCAGAGTCCTATTGCCTTTCAAACCAGCTTCATACCTCTTTCATGTCACAAGCTTCTTTGACTTCATCCTGATTTGCCCCAACTCCCTTCAGCTGAGTTTCTAACAACAACAACAAGAGAACAATAATTTCACTGCAACGTTTTTCCTAAGGAAAAACAAAACAAAACAAAACAAACCACAATTTGTTTGTCTGCTTGTGACAGGAAGAATTTTTCATGTTACCATCAGCCCTGGAGTTCAGTCACCTATTGGAAAGATGTCCGGCTTCGAAGGATGTTTAATCTTATTTGGAAAGAGATAATTAGGAAAACACACACAAACACACATGCCACACGCTCACAGTCTCACCAGAGACTGCTTTCTCCTGCTGAGAAAAAGGTTTCATTTTGATGGTGGGGTTGAATGTGTTCTTGTGCTTGGTAAAGTTGTGTGTGCACGTGTGCTCATCCATGTGCACATGTGTATGTATCCATGTGCACACGTGTGTATCTGTGCCCACGTGTGTGTATCTGTTTGCATATGTAGGTGCATATTTATGTTTCTGGAGGGGAGATGGTTTTAACTTGCTGAAACTGGTGAAATTCCTTGTCCTGGTTCCATTTTTGGAAGCAGATTTTGATGAGATCTCTGCCATCACCGCACAGAGAGCATTTAATCACGCCTCACAAAGACAGCCACAACTGACAATGCATCTCCCTCTTCCAGGAGAAAGAAAGAGGGGGACAAAATGAATAATTCAAATGATAATTAGCAGTGTAATTATTCCTGTTTTTAGAGTAACCTACAGGACAGAACATCAACGTATGAGTCACTGGCAAAGCATAAACAGAAATAATTTGGAAGATGCTGTCCTGATGCTTTAGAAAGGGATTTGTCAGAGACTTTCTCTTCTGATCTCACATCGGCATCGGGAGTCCCCTTCAGCTGCTCCCTGTAAGGTCAAAACTGGCATCAGTCATCTGGAGCTCAACTGAGGGAAAAGAGGAGCTTCAAAAGCAGTGACAAGCAGTGAAGACACACAGGGAAGACAGAGGCTGGTAGAGCAGTAGGAGTGGGGAGCAGTGATGAGATCCACCAGCTAAACATCCATAATAACATCAAGCAATGGTCTGGGCTTGATTCAGGCTGGGGAACAGTCTTTTGCTACATGTCTGTGCAGCCTGGTGTAGCAGATCCCAGTTGCGAGTCTGGCTTTGGTTGTCCTGCAAATGATGATGCCCAGAGCTGGGATCTTCTGGATGCACCAAGGGTTGGGATCTGCAGGTGCTGAGCAGGGGGAAAGGAAGGTGTGGGGTTTATCCCTGCATTTTAGGCTGAATTGGGAGAAGGTAAAAGCTCAGTCTCAAGGTGTCCACACTGCTTGGGAAGAGCCAAGCCCTCGGTGCAGGACGGTTGTCACGTGCCTGGTGCTGCTCTAATCCTTTCTGTTTGGGATACCTGTGGTAAGTCTGGACTTCAGCTGCAGCTCAGACTTCTACTTAACCAACAGCCTTAACAAGCTACCCAACTTAAAATCATTTCTGCTTTTTTAAAACCCAGAGCATCTCTCTTTAACGGGAAAGATGAAACCTCTGTGACTGGAGCAGCTCCTGTCCAAGGAGACACTGAGGCAGCAGCAGCAGCAGCCTGTAAAAGCAAACAGCGGGATGCCTCCTGGCACTGTAACACAAGAAGAAGAGAAGAAAGATGTCTTTAATTTGCCTGGTAATGATCAATATAGAATCAAATCCGACCTTGAATTTTAATGGCTCTGTACTAATAGAAAGGCACTTGCAGATGGATGGAGGAGGGTCGGAATAGCCTGGGGGAGGGAGGGCTGGGTGGGCCAAGGCGCAGCAGGCTCGGCACCCTGTGTGGCCACCCACTGCCACCACGGTTGTGCTTTTCTGGGGCTGGCAGAGGGAAAAATTGCTCTGGGGTGGCAGTGGCTGGGGTTGGGCCGTGGGGGGTGCAGGAGGCAGCACGAGCCAAGGCGTTCTGGGTTCTCTTAAGCACTGTTTTACCCAGCAATTTCAAAGCACTGTTTTAAAAGCAAAAGCATTTACAGACAGGGAAACTGAGTCAAGAACAAGGTGAGTCCTTGGCACAAGGTCACGTGGCAGCACCCAGAGTGGAAGCAGATCCTACAGGGCCCAGTGGCACCTGCCCCGTGCCACTGGGGCCTTTTCATTGTTCCCCATTTTTGACACGTATCAGATGCTGTACAGACAAGATGACTCGACTCATGACCCAAGGCACCAGCAGCATTTGCAATTGGCAGAGATTCCTTAAAAAGAGAGAGAGAGAGAAAAAAAAAAAAAACAAACAAAAAACTAGAGATGAGATTGACCAGTTGAAATTATATAGCAGCTGTTAACATTGGCATCTTTATTTGCTTCATCAATTCTATTTGGTTTAATCTTGTTCCCACAACGCTGAAAACATTTGACTCATCTTCTGTTGGGTTTTTTTTGGTTGTTTTTTTTTTCTTTTTTTTTCTGTTGATATAGAATCATTTTGACAGTTATCCCGTTGGCTGTTAATAAATATCTGCACTTTCTGTAATCAATCATAAACCAAATCCAATCACCTTTTTGCTTTTTATTTGACCTTAATCTTAATAAATCTCTCACAGTTCTATTGAATTTACTCAGGAACCAGCAGATGAAGAAAGAAAAAGAGAGGGTACCCATTGGTGCCTGTCTATCTGTCTCAGGCAAAGATAGTCTAGAGGAGCTGAGATGGATACCAGGAAGATATTCACATGTAGCCTGGCGCTCTCTGTTGAATCACCTCAGCCAGCTCTCTTTGCCTTTCATGTCTTGCTTCCCCTCCCAGAAGATGGAGTAAAACTGCAGGGAGCTGAGCACCACATTTTTCTCTCCTCTTAACCAAGGATTCATGGGACCAGCTGCCTTCTGTCGACCACACAAGAAAAGGGAGTTATCTTCCTTCTCCAGGAGCTATAGGAAGGACTTCTCCTTAATGGTCTCATCTGGACTTCTGATGTTCACCAGTCTGCATTCTACCCATTCACCATTCCTCCCATTGAGGGGGAGACAAGAGGTACAGCTACAGTGTGGGGGGGTCTGGTTCCTGTAATGCAGTCAGAATGAAGTGGAGGGAGCTGGAGGGCAGTGGATGCTCCAGCCAGCGCATTCCCACCACGTGGCCTTTCCTGCTTGTTTGACATCTGTGGTTTCTTCCCTCTCTCCCCACCCGGACTTCTGCCTGAAAAAACAATCCACTGAGCACTTCCACTTGCCGGTGAGATGAGGCTTGTCTTTTGTCACCAATCCTGTACCACGTGGAAGGGAGGAAGGATGCAACAGCACTTCTCTGCTACTAGATCAGGCTGGGATCTGCCCTGGCTTACCACCACCCCTGGAGCCACCAGGATGACTTTACAAGCACTTCTGCTATGGTTTCTATTTATAAGTGTTTCCCTCCCTCCAACCCTGACAGGACAGGATTCAAAGTTTATATGTTAAAAAAAAAAATAAATAAAACCTGCAGTCAAGGGAGAGGGGAAAGGAAAAAAACCCCAAACAAACCTATAAAAGCAGGAGAAGCAACTTTGTCCTTTGGTGCCAGCAGTGCCAGGCTCCTGCGGTCGGAACCCCAAAGAGAACCAAAGTATCTTCATCATTATCTAGCTGCAAATGGCAGCTGCTTTGCCAGCCGCTGCTCGGGCGGGACGGTCTCTTTTATGAGAGCAGGAAGGGAACAGTGGGGCAGGGAATTAAAATATGGGCTACAAATTGGAAACGGTGGGGGGTGGAGGGGGATTCAGCTTAGCCAGCGGACACCCAGCGTGCTCCCTATTTATGCTATGCCAATGACTTTGTTCTCAAGCAGCTTGTAGGAGGGAAAGAGTGAGAAACATTTATATATATATATAAAATATATATATATATGCTGCTTGCCTTGGCCCAGGAAATTCCTGCGGAAGCCAATGGCAGGAGAGACTGCAGTGCCGTAGGTCAGACAGTGATGCAACAGCCCATCTGCAGCCCTGAGTTACCTGCCCTTGTGCAGGTTTCTCTGTCTAGAGAATAAACTTGTGGGTGAGGAGCTGGCTCGGGAGGAAGGGCAGATGCAGCGGTGGCTGCAGCCCCTTATACTTCAAACCCCACGTGAGGTTCAGTCCAGGTTTGAAGACACAATTGGGCCTGTCAAAGCTCACCCCTGGCCTTACCTCACACTCAGGGGAACCTGAACTTAAATTCACTCTGTTGTGTGACCTTGACACCTCCATGTCTCAGTTTTCCTGTCTTTGAAACAGGAATCAGCCCTCAGAGCACTGACAGGATGAGTGTGCAGAGAGGTGCAAAGTGCTCAGACGGGTCTGCGGTGGGGCCACATATCCCTCACTGGAGCTGCAGCCCCTCTGCATCTGGACATCCCTTTCCAGCAGGACTCTGTCCTTGTCTCTGCTCCTGTGGCCCCATATCACCCCAAACCCAGCCAATGGGCCTGCGTTTGGCAAGCGCTGCCGGGAGAGAAGCACGCAAAGGAGAAGGAAAATAGTGCCTGAGGTGCCTCCCTAGTACAGCAAGGCCTGGGAGCAGCCAGAAATAGAAACACTGGGCCATGAATTAAACACGCTGCAATCTCTCATCTGCCTTCAGCAGGGAGTTCAGCTCAGGGCAGGTTGCTCCTCTGCTCGACTGGATGCAGGGGTGCTTCCCTGGGAAGGCAGGGGCTGGGGCTGCAAGTGCCCTGCCCTCCTGCTTTGAACAGAAGCGGTTCCTGCGAGCATCCCTTCCTGTGCCACCCTCATCTTCCTGGCACTGCTGGGCTCTTTGGGACAATGCTGATCAGTCCCAGGCACTTCCCAGCCTTCCCAGAACCCTGAAGCATCTCCCAAAGAGATCTGCCACTCAAGAGCCAGAGCCACTTTTTTCCTATACGTCCCAACTGGGACACCACTGTGTCTGACCAGGAAGAAGAGTGTGTGCTGCAAACCAGGGACTGGGGAGGCATGAAATGCTTGCGACTCAGCTGGGCACAGTTGCTGAGGCTTCAGCAAAGGGAGGTTGTCCCTGGGGAACACCCTGCACAACCAAACCAGTAGGTAATGATGTGACAGGTGGCTCTTTACGGAGGCTGCTGGATATGAAAATAGCCAGGACTTCAATCTACAGCTTTCTCCAATGGCAGGTGACTGTATTGCCCAGTTATTTCTGGTGCTCCCAGCCTCAGAGGGCAGGACAGGGCTCTGCTTAACACCTTAAGCTGACATTGGTTGTGATTATTGCTCCTGTGGACAAAAATCTCTGCTGGTCTTTGTCTGGGTGTGATACATAGGCAGGGGCTGACCCCACCAGCAAATCTCCCCGTTCCTGGAGGCACAGCAGTGATGAACCATGATCCTCCCCACCGCTGCTTGGGTGTTAGGGTGGCACAGGCAGGAAGAAGGGTTCAGCCCTGGGCCACCCGGCTCTGCTCCACCCTCCAGTCTCCCTCCACTCTCAGCAATTGTCTCGATTCCCTTTGGTGGCACTGAGGAGGGACCAGCCTTCCCCAGAGGCAGGCAGATGTCAGGGGAACGTCACTTGAGCGTCGGATGATTGGCTTTGCTGACAGCTGTCTCAAGTGGATGTGATGGATGGTGCCTCAGTCTGCCTGAAAGCCGGAGTCTATCGCGTGTCTCTGAAGTCCACCAGACAGCAGAGCTCACAGAGGATTAGCCCCACGCACGTCTGCAGCCCTGGGGCTTGAGACAACTTCAGGAGTGATGGGGAAAATGAAGGAAGTAATTTAGAGCCTAACGAGGGGAAATCCACAAAGCCCTGGCTCAGCCTGAAAGCTGGTTGCTTGAGAAGGACCTTGATTTTCATCTGGCTTTGCAGATGCTCTGAGCAAGTTTTCCTACCACAGGGAAACACGTGAGAATTTGGCACTGGGATGGCTTCTCTCGCCCGTCTCTGGCATCTCTTCGTTAACTGACCTCATAGAAGACGCGCAGCATTTTCACTTGACAGATAAAACACATTTGCTACGTGGCTCACATAGAATCATAGAATTATAGAATCATTAAGGTTGGAAACGACCTCCAAGGTCCAGCTATCTACTAAATATTATCAGGTCCCCTGAACCACGTCCTGAAATGCCACACCTAGACATTTTTTAAACACCTCTAAGGATGGTGATTCCACCTCCTCCCTGGGCAGCTTGTTCCAAAACCTCACCACTCTCTCGGTGAAAGAAATTCTCCTAATATCCAACCTAAACCTCCCCTGGTGCAACTTCAGCCTTTCCTCTTGTCCTATTACCAGTACCTTGGGAGAAGAGATCAACACCTACCTCACTACAACATCTTTTCTGGTAGTTGTAGAAAGCAAGAAGGTCTCCTCTCAGCTTCCACTTCTCCAGACTAATCAACCCCAGGTCCCTCAGCCCCTCCTCATCAGACAATTTCTCCAGACCCTTTACCAGCTTTGTTGCCCTCACGTGTGGAGCTGCCAGATGGCTTGTGGGGACACAGGCAGATGCGTGGATTGGCTACACGTGATTAGGCTACAAATGCAGCTTGCACACGGAGCAGCTGTAAAGACCTTATTTAGTGCTGTTAGTCTGCTCTCCGTGCACTAGAGCACTTACGCTGGTCCTTGGGGATGGCCGCATTCCCCTTCCCTGCTGCTCTTCTCCTTTTGTGTCCCATCTACATGTGCTCAGGCCACCAGAGATGCTTGTGGAGATAACAGGCATCGCACGCAAGAGAAGTGCAAAATGCGAGCAACGGACACCGACATGCTGCTGATGCCACGTACACACTGATGTCTTCATGTGGGTCAAACAGCTACAGGATCCCTGGTCTGGAAATTGGCAGCTGGAACATCTCTCCTATGAATAAAGGCTGAGAGATCTTGGGGGGTTCAGCCTGGAGAAGAGAAGGCTCTGGGGAGACCTGGTGGCCTTTCAGGGCTTCAAGGGGCCTGGCAGAAAGATGGGGACAGACTTGTGAGCAGGGCCTGTTGGGACAGGGCAAGGGGGGATGGTTTAAACTGCAAGCGGGGGATTT
>JANIJG010024548.1:75006-88203 GCA_024611175.1 Megaceryle torquata
TGGGCAGCGTGTTCCAGGCTCTGTCACTCTCCCAGTGAAGAAGTTCCTCCTCATGTTGAGGTGGAACTTCCTGGGTTCCAGTTTGTGACTGTTGCCCCTCATCCTATCCCAGGGCACCACTGACAAGGGCTTGGCCCCTTCTCCTTGACACCCACCCTGCAGAGATTTGTAAACATTACCACAATCCCTTCTCGAGAGAGAGCCCTTCCTGGCCTCCAGCAGCTCATCAGCACTCAACTGAGACACTGGCCCTTGTGAAACTTCCTCTTCTGCCCAGCTCCATTCCATCCTCTTCCTAATCCCTTTAAAGCAGAACAGTTTAAGGAGGATTCAGTGGTGGGCGCTGAGTGCCAGGGGTGTGTGAGAGAGAGAAGACAAGAGGGCTTTGGTGCAAGTACCAATACGATACTGTTCCATAAAACAACCTCCCCTCCAAGTTAAAGATTATTTACATTTTAGATACGGGTAACAACCGTAATCTATTTGATTAGGCGAGGCTTGAATTAAGTACCAAATTTATCTCTTTACATTGTCAAACTTAATAGTAGTTTAAAGATAAACCTCATTGAAACTCTGCCTTCCCTGCTGGGCTAATTAACACCCATTTAGGCTCTTAAACCTTTGATGGGTGTTTCTGTTCCAGTACTTTGGTAACAGGGGAAGCCGCTTTAATAAATCAGAGAAAAATCACAGCGCGAACCAAAATGCTCTTTGACCAGGTGTGATGGGTTTCCAATGCGGTAAGGGAGATAAAAGCACTTTCTTGATTAAATACTGCCACGAGGTTGAACTCTGAGTTCTCAGGTGCTGGTACTGCTACCACTGCTAATGTGTGCCGAGGGTTTTATTTCAAGGTTGGTCCTGTAAAACGGGACAGATTGAGAGAGAACCTCAGCCAAAGCCTGTTGAACTCAATGGGTGGGGCTGCCTGTGCATTTGGTGGCTTTGGGTAGATGGACATAGTCCAGAGAAGATCTTGAGGACTTCAGACTCTCCTTGATGGGAAGATATTCTGGTAAAGCAGTGCCTAAATTAAGGGAAAGTGGGAATTTAACATGCTGGAGTCATGTTGGGCACTGCAATGGGATCAACCCCTGGTTTTGCCCTGCCAGAATTGGGACTGGTGGATCCAACTGGGTCTCCCATGTATGATCTGTAGTTGGCTTTTTGAGGAGATGCCCAGTTGCTCTTTTGAGTGGCTCAGTCTGGATTCCTTTTGAGATGGGAAAGAAACCTGCTGCTGGCTCCCCTACCCACACGTGAACTTAACCCTGTGCAGTTCCTGATGCTCCAACCCTTCCTCAAGCAGCAAGAGAGCACTGGTGGAGGCATTTGGCCTGGGCTGCAGCCACAAACTGGAGACAGCCAGAGAAAGAGGACAGGGAACTGTTTAAAGCCCAAATACCCCCAAACACCTTGGCAACTCTTGCTGCAACAGCAAAGTTGTGGGTGGATGAAAACCCCTTCTGCTGCCCTGGGCAGAAGGCAGGATCCAGGGTGGCTCTTTGGTGTTGTCCAGGGAGAGCAGCTCCTGAACCCCCAGTCTCCTTTAAGGAGCGAGAGCAGGACAAAGAGAGATGGTGCCACATTTAATTAGCTCTCAACAAAACCAGATTATTCTTAACATTAAACTAATCTTCCAAAAGGGAACCCTTTAAATGAAAAGAGAAAGTGCAAGGCTAGGAAAGCATTAATTGATTCCTTATTCATTAACCTTTGCAAACCACTCAAAAGAGCTGAAAAACGACTTCCTTTGGAGCAAGGGTTTATGCAGGGGCTTGAAGGAGCCTCTCATAACCTACAATGCACAGGGCAAGGGAAGGGACAGTCCCAAACCTCTCCTTGTTTTGCTAATCAGAGAGCAACTCCTCGCACCAAGTCCCCGCTGTAAATACCGCTGATCTTGAACATGCTCATTTGAAACCACCCTGGAGCCACGACAGCTTCTCTGATATTTAATCTGTAAACCTCAAACTTCTCATGCCCATCACTGAGCCTAGAAGCTCAAATCTCAGGATAGTTATTTTTTCTTTTTCAATCCAGAGCTTCTGGAGTCAAGGGATTTGCATTAAAAAAAAAAAAAAAGTCCTCACTAGATGAGATTGTGAAAAGCAGTTTGCAAAGGGCTTTTGGGTTAAAAAAAACCCCAATCATCCAGAGCCAAATGAGACCGGCAACAGTAAACTAAAATCCAGATATAAAATCTCCAGTTTAGTCACTAAAATGAATCAAATGGGGAAAGGAGATGAGCTACCCAGGGAGCACCAGCACTGCAGGGGTTGGGAGCACCTTGTTGTGTTCACCCAGAGGGTCAGCAGGAAGATGGAACAGCTCCCACCCACCTGCTGTCCCTGAGCATCAGAACACATGGCCAAAAGTGTCTGTCCTGCTCCCCTGCCCAGCCACCTCACAGCTCCCAGCCCCTCGCGCCCCTCCCAGCAAAGGTCCAGCACTGGCTTGTTTTGCTTTGCAAATGCTGTTCCCTGGGGAGCTCCTCATGCCCACCATGCCCACCTTCCTCGGGAAGGAGGACAAACAACAGCAGTTTCCATAGCTCCTGGGGAAGAGAAGAAAGAAAAAGCCTGCCCAGTCAGTGGCTGCCAAACCGCCTTTGGTTTGTGCCTGGCAGCACTTGGATTTCCCCTGATCTGAAATGACACTTTTCTCCCTTTCTGAGGTCTTGTTTTCTGGGTATTTGATTCTTGTGCCAGGTCTTGGACAGAAATCAAAGGCTAAAAGCTTCCTCCTATAAACCCTGGAATTAACAACCCTCTTTCCCTGACCTCATCAGCACAGCGGGGCAAATACGAGAAGCATTTTCTCTCTTCACACAGTTTAGGCGGAAGGGAACCAAGCCCTTTATGAGAATGCCCAGTGTATCCTCCCAGAGGCCATAGACTGAACCTGGACATTCAGAACCTGCGAAACTGAGAGGAACTTTGGATGTTTCCATCAGGGGGTAACTATGGACTCACCTGATAAGCCCCAAACCCAGTGCTTTGGGAACTTATCAGACCAACAGAAGGCTGCATCAGCTGAATTGCTCCTATTTGCAGGAGGTGCTGGGTTTGCTGCAGAAGGACTGGAGGAACCTGTGTCCTCCAGAGTCCCGGATCACACATTCCCTCATCTCTGTCGCTGGAAGCATTAAAAGATTTGTGCACTCCATGAGCATGGGGCACTCAGCACACATTTGTCAGCATGTCTGCATGGGGATGAATTACAGCAAAAATAATTAAATCATTCTCCCCAAATACACCCCCAGCAGAGATCAGGAGCTTGGAAAATCACAGGTCCCAAACTTCAGTAAAACCACCACAAAACACCTTCTCCTCCTGAGCATCTCCTGTGCAGCACAAGGGCCATTTCCCTGTCGCTGCTCAGCAACCTCCCTCTGCTCCCAGGCTCTGTCCTCGCTCCCCTGGTTCCTCCTCCTTTGCTCAGCGTTTGAAGCTGGGTGCTCTTTAAAGCAGTCACTAATGACACTCCATTGATCTCAATTATCCAGAGACAACTCTGAGTTATCCTGGGGCCGATTAAGCAGGTTGCAGATTAATCATAGCCTGCTACGTGCCCCCTTCATCCTCCTCACCGGTTCCTCACATCTTGATTTTGTTCTCTGGAAGAAAACACACAAGACACTGTGCTCCTGTTTCCCATACAGTGAGTCAGAGCAGTGCCTTTGCTGTATGTGGCTTCTTCAACCTGATTATTAACCTGGAAATGTAAGACTTAGCTGGTATTTTTGTTGCTATTTTGTATTTCCATCATTATGCACCCAGGAAAAAAATAAAAGAAGGGGAAAAAAAAATAAAAAGGAGGCTCCAGAGAGATTCTTTACTCCAAATTCAGCCATTTTTTCTCTGTTGAAATGGAAACCTTTCAGCAAAGAGCCCTAAGGAATGTTTTACCTGAGCTTCAATGTTCAGATCTGGCTCATCTTAAACTTCCATGGTTGGTGGTGTCCATGAGAAAAACCTCAGTACTTGGCTAAGGGACAGAGATGCTTTGAGATGCTCCTGAATGGAGAAGCTTGGAAGGAACAGGAGCTTTCTGGACACCTGGAAAGCACAAAGTGCAAGGATTCCCTCTCCCTGCTGGGCAGCACCCAGCTCAGAGATGGCTTAGATTGACCTCAGGCTGCAGGCAGGCAGGATGGGCTGAGGACACAGCCCTGGCCATGAACCTGCATCCCAGGGGACACACATGTCCCATCAGTGCCAGGCAGGGCTGCTCAGGGACGGGCACAGGCACTGGGTGGCCTCTCCATCTCCATCACACCACCTCCTGCTGTCAACCTGTGATGCTCCCAGGGCATGGCTGCACCGGGGGATTGCTCTCCAGTCTTCTCAACTATCTTGGCTTTTTTTCCTGCAGTTCACAGCTTTATAAGGTGCTTCTATCAGAATGGGTGGACGGAGAGGGCTATGCTGTGTCTGGGAACTGAGAGTATTAGAGCAAAATACACTGAAAGAAAGAAGGGAAAAAAAAAAACCCAACAAAATACCAGTAGCACACTGCCCTTCACAATTCGAAGTTGTTTTTTTTTCTTCTTTAAGCTCTTGGCTCCACTTTATCCAAAGGAAGAAAAAAGGGGGAAAAAAAGTGCAAAATAATGGCAGTGAGGGCAGCGAGCCTGGCACTGGTGCCCTGCTTGGGCTGGCTGGCTGCGAGGCGCAGCCGGGGCGAGGTGCTGCTAATCTCCCTGTGCTTTCCGGCTTAAGCACAAGTGCTTTGTGAAGATAAATGGAAAACCCTCAGCCCTGGAATACAGACTCATGTAACGGCGCTGTCAGGTTAGAGAGGGAGAGAGGGAGCAGCTGCCTATGGAAAAAGAGATAAAAAACTGAGAGTGAGAGAGACTGTTGTGCCTTCATGTCTCGAGCTGTGCTCTGGAGACAGCTTTCAGATGGGAAAACGCAGAGCTTTGAAACATATGTGTGTATTTATATCCTATACACCCACACCTACAGCTCCATGTCTACTCAATACAATTATATAGGCATGCACACAAATAGATGTATACACACAGACGCAAGCACTTGGAATATCCTACAACCTCAGATGCTCGTGCCTCCGGTTGGTGGCCGGGAGCAGAAATCAGACCACGCGGCCACAGGGGCCACGGCCACAAACTCAATGGCAGCAGCAAAAAGCAGAGGAAGAGCTGGGGCTCAGGGCAGGCTGGTGGCAGTGCTGGGTGGCACCAAGCCACGCGTGGGGGTGAGCACGCTCCAGTACCCCCAGCTGCCTGCAGCAGGGACACCCCACTCCTCCCCTGCCTGCCATTTAATTAATTATCCTTTTCAATTAACTCCTTTACTTCCTTCCTTTCACACTCAGCCCTCTTTAGCAGCAGAGGCGAGGATGGTGGGGATGGGGACAACAGGACCTGCTTCTGGGGGACAGTCCCATCTGCTGGATGGGTTGGGAGGATGACTTCTGGCTCTGTTTCTGCTTTGGGAGCTGAATCATAACAGGGAAAGCCTACCAGCAGCACTGAAATGATTTCCCATCTTCCCCAAGCCTGGCTCGCTCTCTCACACACCCCCACAATTTAGCCCATGATCTTTTAAGTGAAACTGGCTTTTATCATTACTTGTTCGATCGAGTCAATCAAAGTTTCAATTAATGGCAGGGAATTATTCCATTCAGCACAGAGAGAGGGTTTTCTAGTGGCTTTTTGTTGTTGTTGGTTTGTGTTTTTTTGGGGGTTTTGTTTTGGTTTTTGTTGTGGTGTTTGTTTTGTGGGTTTTTTTTAAACCTAGCCCATTGCCAATTCAAGTACGGGGCAGCCTCTTCCAGCACCCCCCTATCAGCCAAGCAGCGATGCTGAGGGGGCTTCCTGGCCTCCCTGCCACTGCAGGTCAAACCCACCACTGCTTCTTATTGACAGAAAGCACCAAAACTACTTTTAATTGATCCCCGCCCCCTCCTCCTTCCCTAATCTCCCTGCGTGGGATTTCTCAGTGCTTGCCCAGGATGAAGGGCAGCAGCTCACCCTGGGATGGTGAGGGAGAGGAGAGCAGGAGGGAAGGATGGAGGGAGAGGGGGCTTAGGAGAAGAATCCATTTGTAATTACTGAAATAAACACAAGTCGGGGAGAAATGCAAATGCCTCATGTTGTGAATTACTTGACAGAAGAAATGACAGCTTTTTTATTAGGGTGATAACAGCGAGGAGTTTTAAAATAGAATAATTGGTGCAACAAAAGCAATTTTCATTCTGAATTTTCATTTTAAATGGCTGATCTCGTTTTAATCAAGCGAGTCATCGCAAAATGCTTTTAATTACCAAAAGTCAAGAGCTATATTGTAATTTTAATGTCTACTCTCAGGCTGATGATTAGATTTATACAAAACGTGTGCGTATGGGGGGTGTTGCACCATTCCTGCTTTCTGTCATTTCCCCCTCAAGTGAGCCCACGATCGTATTTACCATTCAAAAGAAAACCTAAAGGGCTTTTTGGAAAGTGCACTCACCTTGCCAACAAATACAGAATGGGCTTGAAGCAGAAGATATTTGTTAAAATCTGGGTTTGTTTATTTTCTTCCTCTATCTCCTTCTGTGTTATTTGAAGCAGCTGAGCTGCTAACACAAAGTTTGACTTTTTGTGCTTTTAAAGGCATTCTGGGATGCTGCCGTAAGCAGAGAGATTGGACCACTTCCCGCAGACTCAGAGAAAGAGCTGCATCCACCAGCTACCATCATGCCAGTGAAAAGGCTAATTTCAGGCGCAATTCCAAGCAGAAAACCCATCTTTTGAGAAGAGAAATGGCTCGGGCTGTGTGCTTTGTGATCAGAGCTGAGACTACACAGCCAGGTCATCCCTCGGCTCTGCGAGGGACTCCTCAGCCACCTACCCAAGTGTCAAGAGTGTCATTTATACCATGCTCCTTCCTGAAAATCAGAAAGGAGAGAAGCTGGCCTTGTTGTTCCCTGGTGTCTTCTAAGATACCTTCTTTCTTGTGTTTAAATATGGAAGGTTTAAGATTGAAGAAGATTCATTTGAATGAGCACAGCTGCAAAAATGGACCTGGTCTTGGCCAGCTCCCGAGAGATGCCCCCAAAGCTGCTGTGCTCATGGAGACTCGCTCAGGGCATGGGTGTCTTTGCTGTTCTTGGGTTGTTCAGCTGAGATCTTCTGGACTCACTGGAGAAATCTCTTCCTTTGTTTAAATAACCTTGATCTGGTGTGCAGCAGTGTCCAGGGGTGGGAATGGCTCCAGACCTGTGAGCGAGAAGAAGGTGCAGCATCATGGCTGGCACATCCTACCCAGCTCCAGGTTTCCCTGCCCTGGCCAAAGTTGAGAGAAGGAGGAACGAGCCCAAGATGCAGCTGAGGTACAAAGCCAAAGAATGTTGTCTTTCAGTGCACAGTGAAGAGGAGACTCGGCAGCTTTCAGCTGTTGGGAGATCATCTGTCCCTGCTCAGCAAGCACAAACAGTGGTATTGCTGGATTCATGCTTTGCAACTTTTCCCCATCGAAACCTACCCTAATGCCAGAGGGAAATGGTACTGACTGCCACAGGAGGAAGCGCTCGCTCACCCCAAGATCCCACCAGAGATGATCATCATAGAACAGTAGGGGTTGGAAGGGACCTCTGGAGATCATCAAGTCGAACCCCCCTGCCAGAGCAGGGTCACCCAGGGCAGCCCACACAGGAACAGAGCCAGGGGGGGTTTGAAAGTCTCCAGAGCAGGAGACTCCACAACCTCTCTGGGCAGCGTGTTCCAGGCTCTGTCACTCTCCCAGTGAAGAAGTTCCTCCTCATGTTGAGGTGGAACTTCCTGGGTTTCAGCTTGTGACCATCACCTCTTGTTATATCCCAGGGCACCACTGAAGAGACTGTCCCCTTCTCCTTGGCACCCACCCTGAAGATATTTGTAAACATTAATAAGATCCCCAGATAATCTTCAGAAGACGGGTTGGACTTCACTAGCAGCCCAGGGTCTGGAGAACATCCCCAGCTCCGATACCAACTTCCCTCCTCTCCCCTTCAATTCCTTTCAAACTCCACATACACCGCGCCAGCCCCGAAATAAGGAAAACTGCTCAAAACACTTAAACCAAACCAACCAAACAAAAAACACCTGTAAGACTTGGGAGCACTGACTTTGGAAAGTCAATGTGGTGAGGCTCCCTCACATCCTTTGGCTTTGTGTGTCTTTTCCTTCTGTGCTGCACACTTGGCTCTTTTCATGCTGCTGTTCAGCCCCTGCATAGTGAGAAGGGATGAAACCCATTTGCAAATATGTTCTCAGAAGAAAAACCTGCTTTCCCCCCCCAACCTCTTTTCCAAAGTGATTCCTGTTGCTGCACGTTGTTTGCACAGAGGGATTAAAAACGCTTGAAAGCCCAAACCAGAAACAAGATGTCGCATTTCTAAATTCTCCTCAAAGGTGTGAATGAAGACACAACACAGAGCCAGTGCTGACACGCACAAAGCAGCTCATTATACAAGAGAAAAACCAGCACCTTTCACCTTCGACAAGCTGGAAGAAGAGAAAATCCCCACCAGATAACCTGACTGAAAGCCTCACGGGAGCGGTGCGAGCGTGCTGGAATGCTGGGAGCTAATTGGGAGAGCCTCCACCATCTCAGAGCAGCAGCAGGTGAGAAACCCCATCCTTTTACAGTTCAATAAATAAAATATGCCAGCAAGAAGCTTCTTCCCTGTTCCCCTTTAATACCTGGAGCCCCAAAGACAGGAGAAGCCGTGCCCTGCTTCGACACTGCGCCGCGTGGCTGAGCTGACCTCGCTTTTAGCAGAGCTGTCTGGCTCTTGCCCCCACCATCCCTCTGGAAATTCAGGACAAGGGCTTTAGTATGGTTGATTTGAAGCTGTGTAAGTCATGCTCACACTGTGGGGCCTCGGAAGGGATGAGCTGGTTTAACCAATCCTGCTCAGGACCCACCAGTACCAATGGAACACATTGCCAAAGGCTTCCTTGGCCAACAGCTCGCTTTGGTAGCCACCTCCAAAGCCCTCAGATTAAAATTACTTGTGTTTTTAAAGGGGTTCTGTGCCATATTTGAGTGACTGGTTTGTTTCCTCAGCCTAGATGGGATCCTCTTCCCCTGGTCCTGCTACCGCCTGCGTTTATTGACAGAGCTGAGACCATCTTGATGTCTCTATTTTTCTTTTTTTTTAAAGAATTTAATAAAGATCCTCAAATATTCAAACAACAGAAGCATCAGACACAGAAATTAGCTGAGCCTTCAGAGGCCAGCTTTCTCCCTTCATTAATATCAATAACAACCGTGGAGCTTAATTGAGCCACTTTGGAAGCTGCCTTTGGAAAGCTCCCGGCGGTGAGAGGAAACCAGGACTGGCTGTCACACCTCCTGCCCTGCTCTGCCTCCTCCTGCAGACCATTCATACCTGGGGAAGATGGGGAGCACTCCCCAGCTCCTGCGGTGCAGAAAGCTGGACGAGGGGAGAGTGAAATGGATCCTTTGCAAATCATTGAATCACATCCACCATCAGAACCAGACTTGCTCAGCTGCAGGATGAGCGCTGGGGAAGAAGCTGGGTGGGAGGTGGGTGCTGCTGCCCACGGCAGCACCCTTATCCCTGCCTCTACCTGTGGCTTAGTGCCTGTCTTCCCGAGAGCAGTTCCAGCTCCGCTACTCACCGCTTTCCCTGTTTCATGCCTGGAATTTAAAAGATGTGTGTATTTATTTGCTGCTCTGTTCACATTACTGACTGGGCTCTCCACCGTCTCGCTGGGAGCAGGCAAGAAGCTACATGGCTTTTTGATCGAAGCAGTCTTTGTTGAGGTGGTTTTATTTTTCTTTGCATGGGGGAAATATATATAAAAAAATCTACATTTTGAGTTTTTTGCCTTTTTTATTTTTGCCAAAGAGCATCATCTTGAGGTGAAATATTTCCCAGTGCTGACAAAAGCTTTGATATTGCAATGCCAGATCCATCAAGCCAAAGCTTTTAACTCTGCATTGTTCTTTTTTTTTAAATATTGGATTTGTGACGTTTGTTCTCCTTCCTCTTGCCCACGATTGATCTGCCTGTGCTATTTATCTCCTCCATCTCACTGGGCCGTGGCCTCGAGCCCACTAGAGACTTTCCATCGATTGCATGGGTTTTTGGATGAAGCCAGCCAGTTATTTTCCCTTTCCCTCTTCACCTCTTGTTACCTGTTGTTTACCCTCCAGCCAGGCCTGGACAAGGTTTTTTTTTTTTCCCCTGAATCCAACTGACCAGAAAATGCACATCCCAGTTTTGTGAACTGGGTTCAAGTTTGGTTAAAAAAATCATTTTAATATTTAAAAAGTTCTTTCCCGAGTCAAAAATTCTTCTTAAACCAAACTGTGAGGACATAAAAAGTTTCATCAAGAAATTAATTACATCCAGTTGTGAAGCAGCTTCAGAAGATAATGGAAATTCTTACACACACAGAACAAACCATTTTGGTTTTCTCCAACTCACCAGAAAAATAAATCCCCGTTTGTTTTCAAAATTATGTTTTCCTCCACACCAGTGCAACCTATGCACCGGTGGGGGAATGTCAGCATCTATTTTGTGGTCCAACTCTGATCCGAAGGCTCAGCCAGTCCCTCCAGACTTGCCACCACCATCCCTCTCCCCAAGCATTAGGTTAAACCTCTCCCAGCACTTACTCTTTGGTGTTTCTAAATTAACTACTTATTTTCACTACTTTCCCCTTCAGTCAACAGAGAGCAACTATCTTCTCTGGAAAGTGATTGCAAACACTGCAGCTAAACTTGCTCTGACAGATTAAAACAGGCTCCATTTGGAGAACAAAGGAAAAAACCCAGTGGTGTGAAGACTTTCACAGTGTTCGGCTCGAAGCGAATCCAATAAACCAGTCAGGACCTCAGCCTGGCAACTCCAAACAGGCACTGGGATTACTGGGAGAACTGGTAGCATGATGGACATAGAGTTAGTGCAGCGGATTAAACTTTAATGAGGGCTTTGGGTATTGAAAACGTAAGGGGAAAGAAAAGAAAAAGGTTTCTGGGTCCTTTCCCCCCCAGTTCACACATACGTGCGGTGTTTCTCATCGAGGCATTTGCACCCGTCAGCAACTGAGGGTCATTCTGAGATCAATAATTATATGTTGGAAATGTTGTTTTCCAGCCTCGAGTCCCTGCATGTGCTGTGATGCTGCCAAGGGGCAGATTTCCCCTTATAAGAGCATTTTGCCCCCTCTCACCAGTACCGGGTAGCACAACCACAGATGGTTAAACGCTTTAACTTGCAAGTTTTTCCCTCCAACCCTCCTCTAGGATTCAAGAAAAACCTCAAACCCCCTCAAACAAACAGGAACAGACCCCTTCAGTTGGTTAAATCGGGGACAAACAGCCATAAAGTTCCCCCAAACCAACAATTACAGATTACACAGGCTACAGGGACGAGCGACTCAGAACTGACATTATTAAACAAAGCTGGTCCTTACAAAACCCTCCCCTGAAAAATGCTTTGAAGACAGGAAGCAAAGTGCTTGCAACGCTGACCGAGGAACCTGTGATATAAGTCTCCTTTAGCTCGTTTCTGCCCTACTTGAAGACTTAATTAGTATTAAAGTATTAAAAGTCTGAAGATTATTTATGGAGAACATAGATGGTAGACGTGGCCCAAGGAAAAAAAGGAGGTAAGGCTGCAGTACAGAGCCTGTTCAGGGGACTAAATCTACATTTTTATGGCTTCATTGCTTAAGGGAAAATCTGGGTGAAAATTTGGGTTTCCCTGCCTCCTCTCCTGCCCGAAATGTCAGGATATTAGAGAGCTTTTCAAACCTAGAATTGGGAGGACAAAGCAAAAAGGTCAAAGCCCTTAAAACAATTTGGAGAAATCTTGGCCGAGATGTTTCATTTTTACTCTGACAGGCTTTTTTATTAACTTGCACAATCATTTAAAGCAAAAATTGATCTGCTAAAAGAAACTGAGAAGCCCTTAGCTCAAAGCAGGACTGGCCTTACAGGTGTTGCCACCAGAGATGTTGGTCCCCCCAGCTCTGAAGGACCTTCTGTGATCTCTGCCTTTGCTGTCAGTAATTAACACAGCATTTCTTCGTAATTAACAAAGAATAATTAATTCTTGGTAATGAATACTAAGAATTTTCTTAGTATTTATCTCAATTACTAGAAATTCTTAGTAATATAAAGTCACTGAATTCCAACCCTTTCCGGATAAAAAGATGCAAGTTGTAAGGGGGAGAATTTCTGTTAATTTGCCTAAAGGAAAAAATTGAAGACATGGGTGAATATTTACAGAAACAAGAAAAATAAATAGAAATATTCCCCCTCTGGTCCTTGCTTGGGTGGAACATACCTGTCCCCATCTCCAAAACCACCTCACGCTCAGCACATCCCCCATGGTCAAGACAACTCAGGGCTGGACCACGTTCCCTCCCCGTGTGTAGGATGTGGCCCTGGGCAGAGCCATCCCTCGCTCACAGCTCTACAGCCAACGTAGCAGATTTTGCCTCCAGTGAGCACTTCTAAAATATACCTCTGGGGTTTGTGTTATAATTTTTGTTTGACCTTTAAAGAAAAGCTCTAATCGACAACCGATTTTTGTCTCATTTTATGACAGCTTGCTTTGTACTGTCAATCACAGGTAGGTTGTTAAGGAGAAAATCAGGTGGGCAGCCTCCCCCCACGAGAGCCTTGACAAAGAAAAGCCTATAATGACACCAGGAATTCCTCTAATCTCTCTTTTCCAGCTGCTGAAAACACCACAGAGGGTTTTTATTGAGATGAAACTTTTCTAAGGATCCACAGACAATATCTCCCTGGGAGGCAAGAGAAAGCCCACGTCAGGCTGCTGCTTTGGCACAGTGCTTCCCAACACAGTTAGTGATCGATTCTGCCTGGAATCCTCCAAATTGCAGCTGGGATGGACCTCATGAATGGGATGGATGCAGCAACAGGAGGTGATTGAAGGGCTTCTGCCTCAGGGAAAGGGTACAAAATGTGGGAAAGGAGGAAAGAGGTGGGAGAGGTGCAGGTGGGAGCGCACAGAGCTTTGAGGGATCGTGTCGAGATGCTTTGAGAGGTGGGAGAAGCACAAAATCCTTTTTTCATAGAATCAGAGACTGGTGGAGGTGGGAAGAGACCTCTGGAGATCAAGCCCAACCCCCCTGCCAGAGCAGGGTCACCCAGGGCAGCCCACACAGGAACAGAGCCAGGTGGGGATGGAAAGTCTCCA
>JANIJG010024548.1:92130-108917 GCA_024611175.1 Megaceryle torquata
GAAGAGGGGATGCACAACACGCACGGAAGAAGAGGGGATGCACAACACGCACGGAAGAAGAGGGGATGCACAACACGCACGGAAGAAGAGGGGATGCACAACACGGCCCAGCACACGGCTGTGTTTCTAGGGACAGGTTTCTACAGGGGTTGCATGAAGCTCAGAAGCGGGTTTAGCTGGACCCCCAAATCCACCAGTTCCCTTCTACAGCCACCTCCTCCACTGCCATGCATTTCTGCACAAGGTTTGTGTTGGTTTGGTTTTTTTTTCCCCCCTTCATTTGTTAATTTAGCTGACTTTCAAAGTAACTGAACTGCCAAAGCCGCCCATTTTGCCTGCAGATGCTCTGCATTGGCTGCCTCTAAACCCCTTTAAATAGCCACAGCTAAATCACAGCTCTGTCAGGCGATGCTCTATTTAACAGAAGCCGCCCGTCTCGCACAGCAGCCACAGCCCAGGAATCTCCTCCCGAGTCCATTTTCTCGGTGAGTGGCAGCAATAAATAAAATCCAGCCAGTTGGTCCTTGAAACGCTACCACGGCTTGATTACTTCTGCCCAGGACTGTGCCAACTGCGCTGCAACCTCCTGCAGATGCCACCTCCCTGGGCTGGATGGAGGGGGAAGAGGCAGCAATGAGCTTACACATGGAATGGGATCCGAGTGCAGGTGCTGGGCAGCAGATGGGCCCGGAGGAGGAATTTTCAGAAGGACGCGCCCCTGCCAAAGCCTCTTGCCCTTGAGCCATGCAGCAGAAATGAGGTCCTGCCCAGGAAAACTCCTGGGTTGTTTCTTGTAGGAGCAAGGAGTGCTCCTCTTGCCTTGGCTGGGCTCCAGGGTAGTTAATTGCATTCCGCCTGCCCAACATTAATTAATTTGGTGTCGTGCAGAGACCACAGCGCTGGGTGCATCCGGGGGAAAAAAAAAAAAACCCAATAAATCCACCACCTCCCACACCCAGTAAATAAGAGAGGGGGAAGGGAGCCAGGCTGGCAGTTGGCTTAGCAGCCTGGACACAGGGTCCCACTCCCAGTGGGAAGCATCTTGTCAGGATCTGGCCATCCCCTTGCAATGCTGGGCCCAGCTCAGTTAGCTCTGACACCAGTTTGCATTCACCTGCAAGTGAACGGATCCAAGTCACATAGAGAGGTCACTTCCAGTTTGCTCCCTGCATCCGTTCCCAGGACAGAGGATACTGGTGTTGGCCAGGAAAAATGCTTCAAGGACCAGCTGATGGGCAGAACAAGTTGGGCACTCACTGACCACCTTGGCAGTGCCACACTGCGCTTGCAAGAAGGTCCATGGGATTCAGTGTGGCTGCAGGACTTGTACAGACCTGGAGGTGCCTTGGGCTTCACCAGCACCAAGGATGGTTGTTACGTGCAAGGAAATCCTTTCTATGGACTTGTGCAGTTGCTGGGTGGGCATTGCCATGTTCCATCCTGCACCCCAAATAAAAGCACACGCACATCAGGGCTGGGGAGATAAGAGAGGTCTTCTTCAGATCTCTGGAGACTCACGGGCAGAGGGATCAAAATTGCAGGTGGAGAGCAAGCCCCAGGTACATATTTCTAGCAAGGTGCTCTCAAGGCAATCAAAGCTGCATCAGCAAAGTCCAGGATAATCCCTACCCCTGCAAAGGCCCTCACTGCAGAGACACGTTCGCCCTTGGCTAAGGGCTTCTCCAAACAGTGCTCGTGGAAGGAGCTGCCAAGGGAAACTCGTCCCTTCCAGGCAGCAAAGGCACGAGGGGTGAAGGCATCTGTGGGGAGCGAGCCTTCCCTGCACGGCTGTGTTTGGAAGGCAGAGCTGTGGTAGGAGAGCCCCTGTTCACACAAAGAGCAGATGCCAGTTATTTTAAACCCTACTGTTAACTCATTAAAGCAGCTGTCTGCCATCCCCCAAAGACAGACAAATTAGGATTCAACTCAACAAAGAGCACAACACACACAAGAAATAAATGTGACCGCATGAAACGCTAACAAGCCTGCTCCCACCACACCGGGACCGGGAGCTGCCGGACCGGGAGGCTCAGGGAAGAGGTGAAAGGAGGCAGAGCAGATTTGTTTTTCATTGTCAAGTGAAAGCCCAGCCCAGCTGTTTCCCCAAACAAGCCAAAGTCATGAGCCATCTCTGGGTTGGTTTTTTTTGTTTTTCTTTTTTTACATTCATGCAACAATGATTTTCCAGCTTCACAGCTGGGATCTCAATTGCTGGAGATGTGGCAGTGCGAGGAGCTGGGTGTCCTCCCCTTCCGGCCTCGAGAATTAATTCCTTCCCCTATCAGGATGATCAGAGAGGAGGAAAGACCTTGAACCATGCTTAGGGTGCACAACCAGACCCAACACCTACAGCCACGATGCGTGGCCATGACGGAGATCGGCACAGCAGACACGCGGCACATCTGACACGCTGTGTCCCCACCATGTCCAACATCCACCTCAGCCCCAACGATGGGATGCTGGAGCACATGGGCAGAGCCTTCATGGTCACACAGCATCATCTCAACACCTGAAGAGCCCCTTTACAAATCTTGGCTTAAGTGCCCTGCTCCCTGCAAGGAGTCTCAGCCTTGATGCCCCAAGCAAGCGAGGGGAGCAGCGCTGGGAAAACCGCGTTACTCGGATGCTCGGGTCATTCAAATGATCATCCATAGCCAGAGGTAACAGCACTGCCAGAGCATCTTCCCACTGCTGGACGTGTCTCTTGTTCAGGCTCAGTTAATAGTGAAAGGATCCAGGTGATTATTTCCAATCTCTTGCAAGCAACAGCAGATCACTTCTGAGCAATTTGTAATCTAACAGAGGCATCAACCTCTAAAGCATCTCCTGGTCTCCCTGGGGCTGTCAAGGGACACTCTATTGTGCAGGGGAACAAAGAGCCCTGGGTATTACTCAGGAATGAATGGCAGGGTTGAGCTTTACATAAAAAGAGATCAATACAAATATATCATCAGCTCATGGAGGGCATTGAGAAAAGGTGGAGGGAAGAGGACTGTGAGGGGACGCATCGTGGATTGGCCAGGTCACAGCATTGGACAGCTATCGAGGAGCAGATAAAAAGACACTGATTGGGCTTTTAATCTCTCTGCTTGACACATAGGTCCCCAGGGCCAAATACACCCTGTGCTTCACTGCTGTATGGGCAGGGGCTGCCCTGTTCCTGCTGGGCTTCTCCAGCCCCATCCTTTTCCCATGACACAGCTGGGGGACTAAGCACTGCAGCCACAGCTCTGACAGCACACAGCCCACAGCTGCATCCCACACTGCTCTCCTCCCAGCATGAGAGGGCAGAACTGCACTACTCACATGTGCAGCGAGCTTGGTGGGTCTCACTTTTGCTCCCACGCACACCAGTATCCCACAGACCCAGTGCTGATGGGCTTATAAAGGAGTGAAAGAACAGAGGAGGGGAAAAAAGCCTGAATTTCTGCAAGGATTCTCCCAACACACAAGGACTGACACTCTCCATATCGATGAGATGGCCCCGTGAGCAGGGAGCCTCAGGGAAAGGCTGTTCTATTTCTGGCCAAGACTTTCCCGTCAGGGAAATGCACCAAATGCATCTTATCCAGCCTGGAAAGCAGATGGTCCGTGGAGGTGAGTCCCACTGTGGTTGTACAGCGAGTCTGACACCTTGGGGAGAAATCCCACAGGCAGGCAATGGCCCCAGACTCTTCTCTGACAAAGCTTATGGCTGGGGGGAGAGACAAGACAAGCTGTTCAAGAAAGCCCAGATACACCCGAGCAAAGGCGTGGAGCAACCTGCCCTTGGAGCGGCAGCGAGCGGCGGGTGCCTTTGCCCATACAAAATAACAAGTGTTTACTGGGTGCAGTCAGGGAGCAGGAACATTCTGTTGCTATCACCAGTCCTCCTGCCAACCCTGACCTCTCTTTCACTACACAGAACACTGAAGAGGCTTGGAGCTGAACTCACCTGCCTCAGTACACGGGGGAGAAGAGGATCTGGCCCTTTCCACCAGCAGCCGAGCTCCGAGTCCCACCCGCTATCGGAGAGCGGATCTGGAGCAGGTGAATCAAGGCAGGAGGCACAGCAGCTCGTCTGCACTGATCTCACCGAGTGGGGTTATTATCTAAATCAGATTAGAGATGTGAAAAAGCCAGAGTGGCAGGTACAGCAAGCAGAGGAGGCCACCAGACCTGCACGATAGCAGCAGGAGCTCGAGCGCAGGGAGGAATGTTTCTTCAAATCTCTTTTATAAAAGCATCCTCCTCCATCCATGGCTGGATATTGTTTTCCAGAGGGATTCTCTTCCCTGCCAGCTCCATCGAGCTCTCCCGTGGAGCATGAACAGGGCTTGGCAGCAGATTTCCAATACTATGGGCAAATCCCTTCCTTTGGGATCCACCCCACACCGCTCACCCCAGGGCTCTGTGCTCTGAGCAACTGGAAATCATTCCAGCCTCTTCTCTTTGACTTGGAAAGGAAATGATTATTTAAGCAGCAGGTTTCCTGCAGATGGGGTCCACGATACTGCCAGAATCAAGCGAGAAACCAGGGATGGAGGCAGGGTTGCTCCCATTCCTGCAGGAATCCCAGCAGAGCAGGGAGCTCAGCTCTCCAAGATGTTTGGTGCTGGCTGCACCAAACCTCAACAGCAGAGACAGGGGCACTATATTACTGGGCTTTGCTGAGCAGAAAGGGGCATTCTGCTTTCTGAAGAGGGCGCAGAAAGTGACACTGTGGGAAAGAGCCTTCTTGGTAACTTGACCCAAGAACAGCACAAATGCAGCATCTGCCTTTGGCCCTCGACCGGTGGAGCAGCTCAAGGGAATGACTCCGCTTCCCAGAACCTTTCACCATTGCAGTACTGCTTTCCTTCTGCAGATCCAAAGCAAAAACCTTTTGAAAGCTCACGTGACATAGGATCATGGTAAAACATCCAGTTTGAACTCACCCCCTCAGCTTTTCTCTAGGAGCTTCCTCCCCCCACCTCTTGCCTCCTGGTCAGGATGTGTAAAAAGCCACCATGACACAAAAAGCAAACACCATCAAAACCAAACACTTTACAAACACCGTCAAAACCAAAACATCTTCACAAAACAGACACTTTGGCTGCAGCAAAAAAACTCACATCTGACAGAGCTTCCCTGTTGGTGGAAGGGTCTCAGCCAGCTGCGGAACAGGGGAGCCGCAATTCACGACACCTTCACGGGGTGAACATCAGTTTCTTTCCCACTTGTAGAGCACAGAAGCAAAGATCCCAATTTTCTTCCACAAATTCCACATTAGAACAGCCCTTAACCAACCCAGGCTGCAAAACTCCTGACTGATGAGCAGATTACACCCTCCTCACTACCACTACAGGCCACTCACACCCCTGAAGCCACCAAAATCAGCACAGCCCTGGGAGGAAACCTGATTTTTATACAGGCTGTTACCATCCTTTTGAGTAACATTCATTTTATTTGAATACCCAGGAAAAGCTGCAGGTAAGAGCTGGAGTCTGGGTTCCTGCCTGATCCTTAGGGCAGGAAAATATTCAGTTAATACCTTAGACATCCAGCCAGCCCATGTGCTGCTGTGGCTCCTATTCCTCATTTTATATACTGAGAATATTAAATATAATTTAAAATAAGAAATATGTTTAAAATATGGTGTGCCAGGGTTTCTTTACTGACAGACACTTAGTGCACTTTGACTTGCTTTTCCTCACAAGCTCTCACCCAACCACTATTTTTTTCTCCCAGTGGTGTCATTCTAATTTTCAAAGTGAAGCAAAGAAATGGCTCATTCCTCACCTCTGGTCAGAAGCAATCCCAGGGGGGTTTCTTCAACTTCTCAACAAACACCCACTCAGCCAGCACCCACAGACCTCTGCCCATCCCCAGGAAGTTATAGCCCCTGAGCAGATGTTATTGATCAGCATCCACAACCCAGGTGCACCATAAAGAAGCAATTTTGCTTGGGTGGAGACCTTTCCCCCTTCTCTCACCTGGTAGGGTCTCCCAGGGTATGAACTTCAGAAGGAGGGGAAAAGAAAGTAATTGAGAATTTCCCTCCAGATGTGAAGTTGGGTTTGTGGCAGCAGCCAAGGGCAAGTGTGGCTACCTCAGGATGCAGCCGTGTGCTTGTTACTGAGCTCCTCAGCATCCTGACCATCCAAGAAAGGTTGTTGTCATTTCTCTGATGGTCTCTCTCTTCATGATAATAACATCAGCCTTTGGGGGCTTTTCTAAGTTTATTCCCTCTTTCTTTTCTCCCTTGTCACCCTGAAAATTTCAAGAGAAGCTGCCATTTCCAAGTCATCACATGGTGGGTCTCCCCGTGGTGGCACGCATCGTGCTGAGATGTGATGTGACTGGAGCCATAAAGTGCTTTTTTGTAGCTGTCACTGTGGATAAGAACACACAGAAAAAGATCTGATATGTATTTTCTGTCCTCTTTCACCCCACTACGCCCTCCAAGCTCCAACTGCTCAAACCAGAGCTTTGACTTAATTACACCCTCCTGGTTTAGAGAGTCTGGTTCAGAAAGCAGGCTCAGAGGGACGTGTTTTGGGGCTCTGTCAGCATCAGGAGAGGAAAGGGGGATAACCTGGTGGCCATCAGTGCTCCTTTGGCCACATTACAGTGGTGTAGAGCTGTTGAAACCCTCAAGGCTTCACCCTAATAATGGGTGTTTGGCTTCTGGTTGAACATTCGACATCCTCTGTGTTCTCCCTGTTACTGGGAGGTGCTTTGCTTTCCACTGCCTGGATGAACCCGGCCCAGGGGCCCAGCTTGGGCTGCAGCATCTCCCACAGGTATCAGGATCCTGAGTGGGGACATCACACCAGGGAAACCTCAGCCTCCAGCTTGGAGGAGCACGTGAACCATCACAGCTGACCTTTAGGGTTTGCTCCAGCCCCATCCCTCAATGAATACTCTATAAACTTTAAGAAGCATATAGACATAAAATATATAAATATACACACATATATACACTTGAGGAACAAACACAACACCAGCTACAACTTCCCATCTGTCAGTTTAAGTCAATCAACTCTTCATCATCGTAGTGGGGTGAGACCTTTGCTGTACCTCCACTGGGGGTTCAGCACATTGCTCCGATCAGTAGGTGGGGCTTGGGGTGTGTGGCTGAGCCCTTCGGTGCTTTCCAGGAAAGGGTGGCAACCTCACAGCCACTGTGAAACCAAGGTGGGGAAACTGAGGCACACAATTAACTCCTCCAAAATCCTAAAAAAGAAATAAATGCTAAAGCTGAGCTTTCAGCCTCAAAAGGCAGTTGGCTTCCTGCAGTCACATGGTGGTGCTGCCCCTTCTTTTGTCCCCTTCTCTTCGAGACTCTGCCCAAGGAGATTATGGACTCTGGGGGAGCACAGCTGGGGAAGGTCCTGCCAGCACCGCAGGGGGAAATAATCTGACAAATTGTTTCCAGACCAGAGCAAGCTGCTCCCCAGCAGGGATGTCAACAGGGAGAGGTTAATCCTTCTGGGCTCAGTGCTGTATGATCTGGTAACACCGACTCTTACGGGCTGCATCCGATGCCTGCCCATCCACACCAAGTGCTGGCACGGTGTCCGGCGGGCTGGGAGCTGGCAGGAGACCTCACACTGTCCTCCTCACTCTCTGATAACCCCGAGGGACTCCTTGCAAAGCATCTTGCTCCTTCATGCTTCTGTTTCCCCATCTGCAATACAACTTGTCGCTGAAAGCAAAGAGAGAGATGTAAAAATACCGAGTTTGTTAAATATTTGTATTTATTTCTCTTCTGCTGGCATCTTGTTACCTCTGATTCAAACCATTCAAGATCCTAACTGGACCAATTTAGTCTTCCAGAGGAAGCAAGCTCTGGTTGAAGGTGATTCTCCTATAAATATCAAGGGGGTTTACATCTTCCTCCACCCAAATTTTACTTCCTTTTCCCCTCCTTGTCTCCTGCAAAGGATGAACCTGAAGACGTCACCTCGTGTCCCACGCTGAGCCTGGAGCCTGTGATGTGCTCGATGCCATTTGTAGGTTTGGTTTACGTCTGCTCTGACGAAGCTGAACAAAAACGAGCTCGGGAGGATTTTAATTTTCCAAGCTTTAGATGAAAAAGATTCATTTAAAGCCTTTAAAAGATTTAGCCCACTTCACAGTTCCTTCCAGAGATCGGTGTTGTGCTCTTTAAATAGGAGACATGTTTCAAAGCTCCTGCCATCATTTATTAAATTAGCCTCAGACTTGCAAATGCAGCTCCCTCTTATTGAATCTTGTAATATTTATTTGCCAAGTTGTGATATTTGAAACTGCGCACGTTACGCATACTGGGGAGGGAGGGAGGTGATGGGGAAGGCGTGAGGGGACGGGGGAAGGAAACCACTTCTCCTGTAAGTTGTGTAAATACATTTGCACATCCCAAGAGGGGTAGGGAAAAGGTATTGTAATTAAAATGACTATTAAAATGACTGCCAGGGTATTTAAAACAAGGGAGAATAAATAGACTTTTCTCTGCATGGCACAGGCTCCTTTAACTTGGAAACTTCGTGACAGAAGATGATTAAAAATATCTTATGGCGTGTCTGAAATCTGCAAGCTTTGATGAGAAAAATGTTCTTGGGAATGAAAGGAGATCAAGCGAAGGAGGAACAGTCTCCTACACAGCGTTTTATAGGCCCAATTCATGACTGCAGATATTGCAGAAAACAATAATAATAAAAAAAAAAGCTTTTTTTCCTCTCTCTCTCTCTCTTTTTTTTTTTTTTAACAGAACAGGAGAAAAATACCCACAGGGGCTCCTGTAGCAAAAAGATCCCTTTACTCTGGCTCTGGTAGCAGGGATGTTTAATACTGGTGAGAAGATGCTCCAGGAAACCATGGCAATGGCTGAGGAGCTGCCGAGCTCTCGCCTAGAGATGTCACTCCCGAGTCGGAGAGGGCACAGCCCTGACAACCCCATCCCGCTCCCGGCTGCCTTGGCAGGGCCCAGGGCCACAGGACAACCTGTCCCTGCCTCCTTCCTGCTAAGGGAAAGCTCTTTTATCTCTGCCAGGTCCAGCCCTGAGGAGTTACTTTGCCCTTAACACAGCCCTGAGCTGCTCCTGGCAGCTCCTGCGGTTCAGGGCTGATCTCTGGAAGCAAAGGGGCTGGCAGCTTTGTCCTGCACCCAGCCAGCTTCTCGCTGGAGTAACTGGGCTCTAGTGAAGCTGCGGGGTCTAAACCTGGCCAACATCACTCACCTCTCCCCAAAATCCCTTCTGAAACCCTCGGGCCAGCTGGGGCATGCTGCCCTCAGCCCTATGGCTGGAGGGCAAGGTGGTGGCCAGGCCATGGGGGTCACCGTGGAGGGGACTCACTCGTGCCTTCCCTGGCAGGAGCTGAGTGATGTTGGCCATGACCCCGGAGCACCCCAGGCTCTGCTCCAGCTTGCTGCCAGCACCCCATCTTCCCTCCCATCTGCCCAAGAGTGGGAGCCCTCCCTCCTTCCCATGTGCCATGCAGAGGTGGGGTGAGGAGGAGTATGGCCAAGCACAGCCGCCTACTTCCCTCCCAGACACAAAGTGATGGAATTGAGGCCCGTGGGGAGGAGATGTTGGGTTTGCTGCACTTATGGAGGTGAACACAGGGAATTTTGTAAAACAGGCTGTGCAAGGGAACCCCTCGGAGGATAAAACTGCTCCTGAAAGGGCAACTGAGCTTTGAAGGGTTAAAGCAGGGACTCGGGAGAGGCAGCAGCATCCTGCTCCTCAGGGGAGACAGCCCTGGATGTGCCTGGGACTTCGGGGACCATTCCAGGAGCTGTGCTCATCAGGCACCGCTGCCCACATCCCCCTCCACTGGCCACTGCTCATCTGGACAGGCTGGAAATGCTCCAAACACACTTTCCTTCTTTTTGTTTCAGTTTTGCAAAATTTACTACAAAGCAGCTTTCCCTGAAGAAGCATATCCATTAAAAAAAAGGAAAAAAAATATACAAGAAAAAAGGAAAAAAAAAAGAAAAACAGGAAAAAAAAAAGAAAAAAGGAAAAAAGAAAAAAAAAGAAAAAGAAAGAAAAAGAAAAAAAACAAGGAAAAAAAAAAAAAAAAAAAAACAGAAAATAAGAAAAAAAAAAGAAAAAGAAAACAAAAGAAAAAAAATAAGGGGAAAAAAAAAAAAAAAAAGGAAGAGTTTGGACCCCTCCTTGATCAGAAACCCTGCAACACAAATACACAAATAGCTGCCCTGAGCTGGCACCAGCACGACAGATTCAGTGCTGGACAAAGTTCCCTGTAAGCCCATCTCTGCCAGAGGTGAGCTGGGGTAACACCACGCCAACAGGTCTTCTGAAGACCTTAAAACTGGGAGTGCCTGATCTGCAAAAGGAGCTGTTTCAGATCATTTTGAACAGGCTTTTTTTTTTTTTTTCCTTTTCTTCTTCTATTTTTTTTTTTATTTTTTAATGATTCTAATTTTTCTAGTGCTCAGAGCTGCGGACCCGGTAACCACGGAAACTCAGCTTCGCAGGCAGAGGGAGTTGGAAAATACAAGAGCACTACCACCAAATCCAGAATCTCATCATCTCCCCTAACGGTGACATTAAAAGAGCCACGTGATGATGCGTAGCTGAAAGAGAGGATTTTATTAGTATTTGTTTCATAAGACACTTTCCTTCTTATTAGGGTGCATTTAAATTGGAGCCTCCATGATACAAATTACAGTCTCCATCTGAGAGGGCTGGTAAGTCCAGCCCACGTCCCACAGAAGGTTGTGTCAAGGCACGTGGGGAGAGAAGTCCCTGACAATCTGCACAAGACAGCAGAGCAGGTGGAAAAAAGGAAAAAATTGGAGAAAAAAATCACACCATAGAAAGTTCTTCTTGTGCAAACACTGAATAAAGAGCCCGTGCCTCAGTTTCCCCATTTGTATTAGTTATCTAAAAAGCAACAAAGAGCAGCTCTCTATTGCTGGGAGGTACGAGCTGTCACAAGCCTCTTCCAGAGGGGTCTAGATCTTCACTGGGAAGCAACCCCATTGCTGCTGCCAGCTGAGGAATTAAAATGGGCAGCATCTGGCCTTGCTGACTGCTGGCACAGCTGCCCATTGCTCCACAGCTTCAAAAACCTCGAGATAAACCTCCCTCCTCGCCAGTGTGGCTGTTAACCCCTGGTTTTCTCCAACAAATTGATCTGCCCCCTCATCTCCATCATCCTTGTGGCCCCATCACCTGCCAACGGGTCAGAGCTGGTGCCTCGGCCGAGCTATCACCGGACTCAGCCTGGCATGCAGTGTTCACAGACTATTCCAGAGAGAGAGGTTCTGTCAAAGCCTCTGCCCCCAGCAACATCGATTCCTGACTCCCAATTTAATTATGACAAAAGGACAATATAACTCTTGAGGAAAAAAGCCCCGCATCTTGTTTGGGTCCCTGCCCCTGCATCACCTCCTGCCCTTCAGCCCGGCTCTCGCTCTGGCTGAGGGAGAAGAAGGAGAGACCCCGGGGGAAGAGGAGGCAGGAGAGGAAAGAAGGAGCGTGGGGAGCCTGAGCAGGAGGCTGAGTGGCTGGAGGGATGGGGATGGGAAGGCTGGCGGGCTCCCGAGGCCGAGCCCAGGTGCTGTCCCCCTGCCCCCCCAGCCTGGCACATGCCGCAGCATCGCTCTAACGAAGACGCCTTGGCACAGGCTCTGGCCAAGTTTTCTCACAGGCCAGTGGATCCTGTTCCTTATCCAATTCCTACACATGCTCCTCCTGGACTCGGCTCAGCTCTGCCAACTGCCCCAGAGCTGGAAAGGAGAAGAGAAAGCCAAGATAAAGGGACAGACAGCAGCAAGGAGGGAAGGTGAGGGAATGTTCTCCAGCAGGACAGAGCCTGGGAGAGGGTGGCTGTTGTGGGCTGCCCTGAGTGGCAGGACTGGGCAGGAGGAAGGAAGGAGCTGACTTCATCTCATACCAGAGAGCTGACAGCCAGCAGAGGATAAAAGCCTGGGAATCCCTCAGCTCCAGCGTGGAGACCTCTCAGCTGCCAAGAGCGGAGAGGGAGATAGGAAGCTGGGGTTTGAATTGCAAGCTCAGCCTCCTGCCCTCGGTCTTTCCCATGCCAGCTAAAAAAAACATCAAATCAAAGGAGCAGCACAAGTGACAGGAGGGACACTGGGAAGGGAGCCGGCTGCCCCTGCAGCGATGCCAGCCCCTCTGCCTCCCTCCTCACCGGCTGCCAGGAGGCTGCGGGGCACCGCGGAGGAGGATGGAGGGAACATCTGCGGCTGCCGAACGCACCGTCCATCACGCACTCTTCATCTGCTTTAGCTGCTGCTCCAAAGCCCAGGCCCAACCTCCAACTACCATTTGGAAAAAAAAAAAAAAGAAAAAAAAAAGCCCAGAAAACGTAATCAAAGTAATTACCACCTCCACTTCAAACATCATATTATCGAGCTAACCAGCTACTCACTGAAGACAATTAATCTGCACATAGGCACCAAAAGAAACTGTCAGCAATTAGAAGTGGGAGCACACCTTTGTAGTTAAATGGGAATATTGCACCTCTGTTACATATTTAATTAGTTGATGGAGTGTGTCCCTTCTCAGACATTTTTCTTTTTAAATTAGACCTGAAATTCATTTTCTTTCCCATAAACTTTTTCTTCACCTGTGCCAAAAAAAGAAAGGAAATAAAGTGTGAATGATTTGAAACCTGATTCTGGTGCTTCCTTAGGTTGCAGTTTATGGTGTGTACACAGGAGTTTATAGACCTCCAGGAGATAAGGAGGAAAAGTTCTTTCATTTCTTTCAGAGCTTCTTTCTTTTTTTTTTTTTTTTTCCATTCTTAATCTGATTTTAAGACCTTGCCTCTGCATTTTCACACTTCTCCCATAAATCTCATTTTCTTCCCATTTCCCTTGGGATTATCAGGCGATTGAACAGGAGGGCCCGAGAGCTGAGCAGAGCTGGGCACACGCTGAGATACATTCATTTTAACACTTATTTTACAAAGGTTCTAAATTTTATCTTTGCATAATGATGCTGCTTTGCATATCTATAGCCACTTTCATCCAATGATCTCGGTACATTCTGCTAACTGTTAATTAATTCTCAAAACACCCTGGCGAAGACAACAGGACTGCTTTATTGGGGTAGTTTTTATCTAAGTTGTAGGAGGGAAGGGTAAACTGAGGCAGGGGGATGTTGATGAGGTGTTTACAGGCACGGGACAGCACGACAAAGCTGTAGTATAGCAGCCTTGTCTTTGCAAGGCACAGAGACACACCACAATCAATATGTCCTTTGGTCCAAATAACCAAGATTTAGCTTTGGCGTGGTGTTAAACGGGATGCCCCCAAATCCACGAAGCTGTGCTCAGCGACTCCTGTACCCACAGCTCCTCCAGACCACGTCCCCCCACGTTTCCTGCCAACACACACCTCTCGGCACAGCCTGAGTCTCAAATGCTCTGAAGATGCACAGACGGAGCGTTTCGTTGCTCGGGGGGGGGGTCTTAGCTTTTGTCATCCTTGGCACCGCTTTCCAAACACTCTGAAATGAAAACATTTTTATACCCAGAAGGGCCTATTTTTCATCACCTCAGAGCACAGCAGAGCCCAAGAATAACTTTGCCGAAAGCTAACAAAACCACACGCTGGCTCAAGGCAGGAATCAGCCTGGCAACATACGCCTGCTTGCCCCGAGCAGAAAAACATCTCTAAGCCCAGCCCAACGAGTATCACTCCTGCACCATGGGTGGCACACGTGGTCCTATCTGCCAGCTCCAGCTAGCCTTGCCCCAGCTCCAAAAGAAAACACTCTGCCAAAATCCCATCACTCCGAGCAGAAAGATCCAGCCTGCAGGAATTCAACGAGCCTGGAGGACTGGAACAAACTGCAACAGCCAACCTGCAGAGAACGGAGCTGGCAAAGCCAAGAACACCAACGCAGCTGCCACCCTCCAGAAAAGCTTTCCTACGTTATCAGACGTCATCACCTTGTTGCACAAGGTCTGCAAATCAGCTGCTTCATTTTGTTATTTGCTGAAGCAAAACCATCCGAGTTATAACTCGGGTTTGGAGAAAGGAGGAAACATTTCCAGGAGTTAAGCTGGTGGGTAAAAAAATTATACATAAATCACTTCTCAAGTTACTGGAGGACAACTGCACATTTTAAAGGGCAAAAATGTGCATGGGTGAGTCTATATTGCTCTCCATCCTCGGGCAGGAGGCATTTCAGCAGCTCAAGAGGCCTCCAGTGGGGTTCTGTCCACGTTTGCCTCTTCTCCCATCTCCAGGTAGTAGGTACAGATCATCAAACACCATCTTCTGGGGGTGGAAGCAAATGAGACAGGTCACAGAAACTACCAGCACCATTAGGTCATGGCAATTTCGAGCCGGCAGCAGCACAAGCCGCCAGTGGAGCGGTGAAGTCATTTAGAACCGCCGGCCCAAATTCAAACTGCCTTGAAGTCAAGGGGAACGTAGCCACCGGGCTTTGGATCAGCCTGCGAAGCACATGGAGCGTGTGGGCGCCTTCTCTTTTTGCCAGGGACAATCCGAGCAAAATTCAACCTCCTTCTTCCTTCAGCTGAAAGAAAGCATCAACAGAAGACTGAAATTTTGGCCTGAAAAGGAGCCAAGCACTGCTGAAAGCTGGCCCGTGGTCCTTGTGCTGAGGATAATGAGAATTACTGAAGTGCCTTTGAAAAGTGTCTTGAGATTGTGCCATCTTATATCCTGCTATACCCCAGGGCTGCAGGAACGTACCGCCAGGGAGCAGGGCAGGGCTCCCAAGCTGACCAGGAGGTTGCTGTCTTGTCCTGCCCACTGGCTGAGCATCTTAGGGACTGTTTCAAGGCAGCACCAGGCTCTTCTCTTGCCCTGAGCCTCTACTGCAGATGCAGGAAGGCTGTGATGGGTGTCCAGGGCTGGGGAGCAGCAGAGATACAGTGGTGGGAGGGAGAGGGAGGGTCCCCCATCTTGAAAAAAACCATCCTCCAAAGGACCCCCAGTATGTATTACATCCCCAGTATGTATTTATTACATCCCCAGTTGGACCCTGACATACCATCCCCAATGAATGAATCGCAGGCACCCCCTTTCCTCCCGTCACACGTCTCCTATATGCAGCAGAAAGGGGATATTTGAGGCATCTCTCGGTCAGCCCTTCTCCATAGTATCAGCTGTTGCAGGCAAAGATGCAAAACCCCACCTATCAAATCAAACCCCTTTTTGAAAGTTATAGCATAATCTGCTCAAAGGAAAATCTCCATCGTGTCCCCTTCTTTAGAGTTTAGCTTGTTCCCTAAAGCAGGAGGACTTAATCTTAATTCCAACACTCGTAGATGCTTTTAAATCCTTGCTTTGTAGCTCTGGCCACTCTAGTAACTTCCTACAATAAAGGGAAATCTCTCTGCTGGAGAACTGCGCAGAAGAGCTCGCCTGAAAGGCAGCCGGGCGTTCGTGTGCTTGACCTGCTTTTCTCACAACCTCAAAAGACCCATGGTAGGAGCAAATCCAGCAGATGCTGCCGGTCCCCACAGCAGTGTGACAGGTACACACCAGCAGCTGCCTTGGTTCAGTTCAGCTGCAGAAAGATGAAAGGGGTGAGAGCCCGCTGTGCCAAGGGGGTGCAGGGAGAGAAGAAAACCCAACTTTTCATATTCAGCAATGTTGTTCTCACAGGCTGGATCCTTCTCCCAGCCCACCCGTAGCAGGCAGCTTGACCTCACCACGCGCTGTTTGCAGGCAAACAGCCGTGGAGCGTGAGCAGCCGGGCAGGTTTCACGTGCCCGCGCATTTGGGGGGTTGCCAGCCAGTTTTTGCCAGCCTTGTTTCTCCCCTCTTCAAAGAAGAGGTTTTTGAAGTCAGAGCAAGGAGACCAGAAGCTCAGGAACATCCTGAAAGGCTCCAGGCCCAGGTTTTACTTGTTGCTTCAGGCACCTGTTGCATGGGGTGGGTATTTTTGGATGCAGGGTGCTGAGCACTTTCAAAACCCAGAAAAGGTTGTGATGATGCAGCCTGGAAAAGGGGAGATGGGGACCAGAGCAGATCCTCCATTCACATTCACCAGTGAACTCTGCAGGAGGTGAGGGTGGTAAAAAGTGCTGTCTGGATGTGAATACATTCAGGGTGGGAACACAAAGTCATCCCTACCTCACAGCGCAGTGCAAGTGCCCTGGACCAGGATGCCCAAGGGAATTAAACTGGACCAAAATCTTAAGTCCTGTAGCACGGAGCGTGGTTTCTGAAAGAGGATTACGAGGCCAGAAGCTCACGACCACAGGCACTATGTTCCATGACTCAGTCCCTTCTGTCCTGCATCATCAAACAGCAGCATCTGTTTGTGTCCTGCAGCCTAAGTAAAGAATTCCCTTTTTTATATATTAGCACAGCCATGTCCTGCCTTTCACGCCAGCGCCGGTACAGCCACAGGGCAGAGTATTAATTCTCTCTTAAGCTGGTGTGACATTCCCATTACAGCAACCCTCTGTCAGCTCCTCTGGCTCGTGCAGTGTTTGCCTTCCCTACTGCAGAGCGGCGGGTGCCGGGTGCCTCTGTCCCACAGCAGGGAGCTGAGAGCTGCCTGTGACAATTCAGCCGCCTCCGGCCTCTTGGGATGTGGTGACAGACAGAGGATGGGCAGAGTAGAGAGACATGACACTGCTTATGGGGGTCTACCAAGGGGGGAGAGGAATGGAGACCACCAAAAACTCACATCTGAGACCACATCTGGAGTGTTGTGTTCAGTTCTGGTCTCCCCTGTTCATGAGAGACAGGGATCTGCTCGAGAGAGTCCAATGGAGGCGACAAGGATGCTGAAGGGACTGAGACATCTCTGGTGAGGAAAGGCTGAGAGCCCTGGGGCTGTTCAGCCTGGAGAAGA
>JANIJG010024548.1:109017-166372 GCA_024611175.1 Megaceryle torquata
GGAGTCCCCGTGACCCCTGGAGGGGTTTCCAAGCCCCCCGTGGAGCTGTGGTGCTGAGGGACAGGGGTCAGTGGTGCTGGGCAGTGCTGGAAGAATGGTTTGACTCCACGAGCTTAAAGGTCTTTTCCAGCCAGAACAAATCTGGTCTAAACTGCCTCAGTTCCTTCACCTGTAGTGAGAACTGTCCTCACCAAACTGATTAGAGCCTCTTTGGTGTGAGCCCTGCACTAAGCAGCTGTTCTTGGTCCACACACATGGTGAATCTGTTCCAGGTGTCACAGCTGCTGTGGAAGGTGGACAGTTGTGCCACCTTGTTGTTCCAGCCTTTCAGAAATGGAGAGGAAATATCCCTTCTGAGGTCTGACGTGTTTGCTCTTCATTACACAGGTGGCCCACTTCTCCAAGTATGGCTTGCAAGACTCTGATGAGGAAGAGGAAGAGCATCCTTCCAAAGCAGATACCAAGAAATTGAAAACAGCACCTGTGCCACCCCCTGGGCTTCTGCAGCCCCAGCAAATGACCCTGAATGGCAAACCAACGCCTCCAGCTCAGGTAGGAGGAGGATGACAGTGACCTTGTAAACTGGGAATTCATTTTTCTTCACAAGAAGAGCTGGTGCTGAGGGAGTTGTTGAAGTAACAAGAAGCCTGCAGACTATTAAAGATTACCCCCATAAGGCTGGCTGTGCCTGTGCTGCTGGCCAGGGCTTCTTTCAGGCTGGCAGTGGATGGCATATCCAGGGACTTTGTTCATGCCAAACAGTCGCTGGTGACAGAGCTGACAAATAATTGTCCTGCTCTGTGGTTTGGTACCAGCTTTGGGGGCTTGCTGCTGTCTCCCCAGTCACCAAGATGGGCAGAATTGCAGGCAAGGACAGTGGTCCTTGGGCACAAGTAGAGGCGAGGACAGTGGTCAGTGTTGATTTGTCTCTCTGTTTGCACTGGCTGGTTGTTTTCTGGCCCTGCCTGCAGTGTGAGTTCACGTTGTCTTAAGCAGTTGGAGGCATGTAGAGGTTGCTTCAGGGTTATCTCAAAGATGAGACCCAGCCTTACATCATCTTGAAGGGGGTTATGTCCACTTAAAACTTGTATTAAGTTCTTTGTGGGATATAAACTCCATGTTTTTAAATGTTGCTGCATCACAGCTGGGGAAACAAAGCAGGTATCACAGGGAGCTGTTTGCTCATCAGCCACCAGGGGTGCCACATGTGAATGCTGGAGAATCGCTTCTTTTAAACTTCTTGCTCAGACATCTCAAATGTTCCAGGCTGAACTTAGGCACAGGAGGCTTTACTTCACATGATGGTGTTTAGAAGGAGGAGGAGAGGAAGGCAGGAGTCACAAGACTCTATTCCTTTTTGTTGGTTGTGTGAGAGAGGGGAAAACTGAAGAATAGCTTCTTAAACTGAATGGCAGCAGAACTTGATAAATTTCTGGAGGGCATCAGGAAACCGTGACTACTCCTTCACTTTGACTTGACCTGTTAACATTAGTGCTGGAGAAAACGAGCATAGGTTTTTATATATAGAAGGAGGATAAAAAGCTGGCTGGATGGCCAGGCCCAGAGAGTGAGGGGAATGGAGGTAAACTCCAGTTGGTGACCATTCACAAGTGGTGTCCCTGGGGCTCAGTACTGGAGCCAGTTCTCTTGAATATCTTTATTAATAATCTGGGTGAGGGGATTGAGGCACCCTCAGTCGGGTTGCGGATGACACCCAACTGGGTGCATTCGGTTGTTGCCATTTATTGTTGCCTGACATGGTCTCTGTGTGTGTCTGCAGACCCCTGAAGTGGAGCAGCTGGGCAGGGTGGTGGAACTGGACAGCGATATGGCAGACATAACTCAGGAGCCTCCCCAGGAGGCTGGTGTAGAAGAAAATATGACAGAGGAGCAGGAGGCTATGCCTGCTTCAACTCAGATAGTGTCAACCCTGGGGATCAACCCACACGTACTACAGGTGAGTTTCTTGCAACTTCCCTCCTCTGAAAGAGGACTTGGTCACACCTGTCACTAATGTCTCGGTTTCCTCCCCAAGTGGGTTTATATCAGCTTGTCCTCAACTCCTCATCACACCTATAGAGTGACCAGAGCTTGCACACTGAGATTCTGTGTTTCACTGATCCCAGCACCGTGGGTGTTGGAAGAGATCTCTGGGGATCATCTGGTGCCACCCCCCCTGCTCCACCCAGCAGGGTCACCCAGAGCAGGGGGCCCAGCAGCGCAGGGTCCAGGCACCTTTGGAATCTCTCCAGACAAGGAGACTCCACAACCTCTCTGGGCAGCCTGGGCCAGGTTCTTGATCAGCATTGATCAGATCCCCTCTCCAGCCGAAGGCTAGAATACAGATTTCCAGATTCTGACGTGTGGCCAGTGTGATGAACTAAACTAATCCCCAGCCAGGGCTGCCTCAGGACCAGCTTGTGGAAAACAAGATAATGGGCTAATTGGGCTTGATTTGGGTTTTGGTGGTTCTAGAAGCCTAGAATGGCTTGAGTTGGATGGGACCTTAAAGATCACGTAGTTCCATCCACCCTGCCATGGGCAGGGACAGCTCCCACTAGACCAGGCTGCATGAAGCCTCATCTAGCCTGGTCTTAAACACTTACAGGGATAAGGTGCCCACAACTTCTCTGGGCAACCTGTGCCAGTTTCTCACCACCTTCATAGTAAGGAGCTTCTTCCTGATGTCTAATTGAAATCTGCCTTGCTCTAGCTTAAAGCCATGGCATGTAGTGATAAGACAATGAGAAATTATAAAAAGTCCCTCCTCAGCTTTCCTGTAGGCCCCCTTAAGATACTGGAAGACCACAGTGAGGTCTTCCTGGAACCTTCTCCAGGCTGAACAACACCAACTCCCTCAGCCTGGTCCTTGTAGGAGAAGTGCTCCAGCCCTCTGATCATTTTTGCGGCCTCCTCTGTACCCTCTCCAAGAGACCCATGTCCTTGTGTTGAGGGCTCCAGAGCTGGACACAGCACTCCAGGTGAGGTTTCACAGAAAGCAGAAGGGCAGAATCACCTCCCTCAGTCTACTGGCCATGCTTCTTTTGATGCAGCTCAGGGACACAATTGAGACTTTCTGGGCTAACAGCACACAGTTGCCAGCTCATGGTCAGTGCTTCATCAACCAGCACCCCCAGATCCTTCTCTGCAGGGCTGCTTTCAATCCACTCATCACCCAGCCTTTATTTGCGCTTGGGATTGCCTCACACCAGGTGCAGGGCCTTGCACTTGGCCTTGCTGAGCTTCATGAGGTTGGCATGGGCCCATCTCTCCAGCCTGTGCAGGTCCCTCTGGAGGGATCCCTTCCCTCCAGTGTGTCGATCACACCACACAGCTTGGTGTCGTCGGCAAACTTGCCAAGTCCCACTGCCCCTGTCGCTGACAAAGATGTTAAATGGCACCGATCCCTGAGGGACTCCACTTGTCTCCATTTGGACATTGAGCCATTGATTGTAACTCTGAGAGCAGCCCTCTAGCCTGTTCCTTATCCACTGAGTGATCCATCCCATCAAATCTGTGTCCTTCCAGTTTAGAGACCAGGATGTCATGAGGAACAGTGTCAAATGCTTTGCACAAGTCCAGGAAGAAGACATCAGTTGGTCTTCCCTTATTCACTGATGCTGTGATACCATCACAAAAAGGCACCGAGTTTCTTAGGCAGGATTTGCCCTTGGTGAGGCCATGTTGGTTGCTACCGACAACATCTTTGTTTTCCATGTGCCCTAGCTGAGCATTCAGGAGGATCAGCTCCATGATATTGCCAGGCACTGAGGTGAGACTGACTGGCCTGTAGTTCCCCTAGTTTTCTTTCTCTCCCTTTTTGAAAATGGGGGTGATGTTTCTCCTTTCTTGTCAGTGGGACCTTCCAGACTGCCATGACTTTTCAAATGTGATGGAAAGTGGCTTTGTAACATCTGCCTTAGGACCCCCAGACAGATCTCCTTTGGTCCCATAGATTTGTGCACCTTAGGTTTGCTAGATGGCCTAAAACCTGGTCTTCTCTCGCAGTGGGCACATCTTCCTTCTCTCAGACCCTGTCTTTGGCTTCAGTAATTTGGGCAGTGTGGCTGGAGCCCTTGCCAGTGAATACTGAGGCAAAGAAGTCATTGAGTACTTTCTCCATGTCTCTTGGGAACCAGGTGTCCTTCCTTCTAGAGAGGGCCCACATCTTCCTTCTATCTCTTGACAAACCTGTAGGAGTTTTTCTTGTTGCCTTTGATGTCCTTGGCCAGATGTAATTCTATCTGTGCTTTAGCTTTCCTAACCTGATTCCTGAGTGGTTGGATGGCTTCTTTGTAGTCCTCCCAGTCTACTTCTCCTTCCTTCCATTCTCTGTAGATTCTCTTTTTGCCTTTAATTGTGTCCAGGAGCCCCTTGTCCATCCATGGAGGCCTCCTGCCTGCTTTCCTCCCTTGTGAGACATGTTGCTCCTGGCCTGGAGGAAGTGGTCCTTGAATACCAACCAGCTTTCTTGGACCCCTCTCCCCTTCAAGCATTCATCCCTGAAGAGGTCAAAGGCTGTTCTCCTGAAGTCTAGGGTGGTGGCTTACTGCACACCCTCCTTGTTGCTCTGAGGATCTTGAATTCCACAATTTAATGGTCAATGCAGCCAAGGCTGCCCTTGATCTTCATGTTAGCCACCAGCTCCACCTTGCTGGTGAGGACAAGGTCCAGCATAGTACCTCTTCTTATCAGTGCCTCCACCATGTGGAGAAGGAACCTGTCATTGATGCACTCCAGGAGCCTCTTGGATTGCTGGTGCCCTGCTGTACCATCCTTCCAACAGGTGTCTGGGTGATTGAAATCCCCTGTCAGGATGAGGACTTGTGAATGCAAAGCTGCTCCAATCTGTCTATAGAGGGCCTCATCCGCTTGTTCCCCCTGGTCAGGGGGCCTGTAGCAACCTCCCACTATACCACCACCTCCTGCCTTCCCTTTAACCCTGACCCAGAAGCTCTGTCAGCTTCTCATCCGTTCCCCAGTCCAAGCTCCAGCTTGGTCACTGACACAGAGGGTGACACCCCCTCCTCTTCTCCCCTCCCTGTCTTTCCCAAAGAGCTTATAACCATCTATTCCTACACTCCCGTCAAAGGAGCCATCCCACCATGTCTGGGTGGTGGCAGTGACATCATAGCCCTGCAGCTGTACACGCATCTCTGACTGCTCTGGTCTGTTCCCCGTGATCAGTGCCATTTGCACAGAGGCATTTAAATGCGCGCCCCCCCCCACAATAGAAAGTGATTTACTGGCTGGAATCCATTCTCTTGCTGGCCTGTGATCCTTCTTTGGGGCCAGGGCATCTACATCCAGTTCTGGGCTCCCTGAACTGGGGAGAGAGAGGGAAATACTGGAGAGAGTCCAGCGGAGGCTACAGAGATGCTGAAGGGGCTGGAACATCTCTGGTGAGGAAAGGCTGAGAGCCCTGGGGCTGTTCAGCCTGGAGAAGAGAAGCTGGGAGGGGAGCTGAGCAATGGTTACAAATCTCTGCAGGGTGGGGGGCAAGCAGAATGGGGCAGGCTCTTCAGTGGTGCCCTGGGATAGGACAAGAGGTAATGGTCACAAAGTGAAACATGGGAAGTTCCACCTCAACAGGAAGAGAAAATTCTTCACTGTGGGGGTGACAGAGCCTGGCCCAGGCTGCCCAGGGAGGTTGTGGAGTCTCCTGCTCTGGAGACTTTGAAGCCCCCCCGGCTCTGTTTCTGTGTGGGCTGCCCTGGGTGACCCTGCTCTGGCAGGGGGGGTGGACTCGATCTCCAGAGGTCCCTTCCAGCCCCTACCGTTCTGTGAAAAGCCCCATGGGTTTGTTACTCTGGCTGCACGTCAGGGCTTGCCCCATGGAGATGCCTTCACAGCCATGGCACGTGCTGTGGGCTGCTGAGCCCAGGAGCTCTCTCTACTCTGAGATTCCAGTAGCAGGACCTCTTCCACCATGCTGTGGGAGCCAGAGAGCCACAAGGAAGGACACATTACATTTGCAGGGCTCTGTGCTGGGAAAACGCTGGCGTGGCCCCATCTGGAAGGAATTATCAGAAGAGCTGTTTGTCAGCTGCTTCCACCCCGAGGAAGGGCTGCGATTTTATACCCCGAGCCTTCCCCCAGAATAAAAACCAGACAGGCAAGGAGATTTATTACACACAAAGCTCCCAGGATTACAAATGCCCCATGGAAGGAGACCTGCCTGAGAGAGTGGTTTGTTGGGTTTTTTTTTTTGAACTGGCATGCAAGAACAGAACAGCCTCACCAAAATTACCTTGGAGCATGGAAAATGGAGCCGATCCTCAGCTAGATGAAACAATGGCATCAGCAACTGCCTAGCTGGAGAAAGGAGGGGGAAAGAGGAGAGGAGGGCTCTGACTTGAGGACCACCCAGGAGATGAAAGATGTGTACTTGAACCACTGCTGAGCCCTGCAGCCTCAGCTGGTGCCTCCATCAAATTCAGAGACAGTGATGATCCCCCAGCCCGACCTTGCTGTAAAAGACCTCAGTGGGATTGGAGATCCCAGAGAGAGGGATCTGGTCTCATCTCATTCCTCCCTTCACCAAGGATGAGCCTGCACATGAGAAATCGTCCCTAGAGACGACTGTATCGTATTTTCATGGATTTTTATACGCCTTGTTTACCTGTTCCCAAATTGCAGGAGGCATTTTTATTTCTTTGTTGCTAAGTTTTCCACCAAAGCTTTGCTAAAAAATCAAAATAGCGTTTGAAACAGATATCGAGCATGTTTTGTTTCCTGACAACCACACGTAGAGATTCAATTTGTATACGCTTCTTGGTGAATATGTCACGCTGTGATTGCTCACACATTAAGTGACACAGCAGAGCTGGATGGGAAATGGTTTTCTTTCTTCTATTCCATAAGAATTTCAGAGACTGATAAACACACCAATGGATTTGAAAGAGACCTTGATGTTTTGTAGTGGGTAAGACAAAAGGCTTTACTATTTAATTAGCTAAAATGTTAGACCAAAAATGATGTTTTAAAATCTAAAACAAGTCAGTATGGAAATTTATAACTATTTTTTACTTTTTTCTCCCAAATGAAGAGGATTTCAAATCTGGAAAACCAAAAAAAAAGGGAAAACTTTGGGAAAACAAAAGGAAGATTGTGTCACAAACAGTCGCAGTTAAATCCAAGTGGACATTTTCTGCCAAAGCCCAAATGAAAGCTACAAACCCCATCCGGCTGCTCTCACAAACAGCATCACCCCGACAAACACTTCTCTCGACAGCATGGGCTCACAAGCTTCCTCTAGACAAAGAAAGATAACGACTAACTTCCACCCACTGCGTACAGACGGAGGAAACCCGCGCCGCTTATTATCCTACATGCAGGGACAGAACTCTCCCCTTGATCTTCATTAAAGAGAGAAGGGAAATTCCAGCATTTCAGAGGCTTTGTTATTATCTTGAGTACTCCAGCAGTGACTAGAGAAAGCATCTAGCAAGACAAGACAGAGGTTAGATTTTGGAGAGAGGGCACAGCAGCTCAGAGAAGCATTGAATGTGAACCTGAGCTGGAGAATTCCCAACAGTCAACTTTTCATCTGCCCATCAGTATTCCTGCAGTGGGGAGTTGCAGAATCAGAAAAACACCAGAAAAGGAAAAGAAAAAAAAAAAAAATCCAAACACGCACTCATTCTTGTGCTATAAGCAGAAGATTTCCCTCAAATGAAGATCTGTGAACAGCTATTTTCACAGCAAGGTGACAGGAGTTGAGTTTGCTCCAGTAGCCACCAGCTTCTCCAGGGCCACGTGGTGTTCTGTGGTGGGGTGGGCAGCATGGCTGGTCCCCTGCCCACGTGTGGAGGGACCCAGCCCCCTTCCTTGTGCCTATTTATGCACCAACACCCCCAGCTCCTTGAATTTTACCCCTTTCAGGCCCTACTCATCTGGGCACTACTCTTAGATCCACCTGAACCTCAGTGCACACACTTCTGATGCGCGTGCTCCTGTCTGCTCCCTGTTGCACTCTCCCTGCCATCGCTCAGCGCACACGTACGTGTCTGTGGCTCACAAACATCTCTGCTGTTCTGCTAACGTGCTTTTTTCTCATGTTCATCACAGAAACCTTTCTGCTCACTGCACTCAGCCATCTGATCTCGCTTTCCACGCACACATCACCCATGGAAAACCACACACACGAACCCCATGCTCACCAGCACCCTTCTCTCCCCTTCCGCAGCAGCCACAGGAAGCAGGGATGCTGATGGCTGGCGGTGGCAGGCAGGTATGGAGAGGGAGAGGGAAAGAGATGTATTTTTGATGCAAAGTTTAGCTGCCAGGTTAACTGGATGACAAATGAAGGCAGATGTGTGTTTAACCACATCCTGCTAGCAGAGCCCTCTCGCCTCTCTGCCCATTGCAGTGCTAATGTAGCGGCTCCATCGCCACGAATGCTGTTCCAAGGTCACTTCAGCGATAAGCTCTATACTTAACATCCCTGGCAGTAACACCCACCTGTGACTCGCTCAGCTTCCCCATTTATTGTCCCCTTGCAGATGTGTGGCTGGAAAACAGCTCCAGCATTCACCTCGTTCTGGAGAAGGAGGGGCCCTCTCCATCCAACAAGCTGCAGAAACAGCTACAGCTCGATAACGAAAATAACAGGAGCCAGATCCTCCGCCAGCGCGACTTCTTTTTCCTTCAACAAAGTTTTGGGAGCTGTGCTGATTTACATCAGCCAGGGATCCACTTTTTACAACATATCGTGCAAACCATCAGGAAAAAAACATCTGTAGTGGGTTCAGGCGTGAGGTAGAACACACAAGGGATATTAGCAGAGCTGCTAAAGGGGAATCGTTGCAGAGTAATAGTCCCATGTGCGCTGCAAACTGCAGATGAAAAGGCAGGGAAACTCAGAGAGGCCTGGTTCTCCTTCTAGTTTTAATGGTACATCAAGAGGACTGATCCTAAAGACTCAATTCCCCCCTTTTCCCCAGCGATTCCAGTCTAAGAAGCAGGTTTCAGTCCTGGAGGTGTCCCCTCATGCCCAGAGATGGACACATTCTTTTAAAAACTGAGACAAGGAGCCAGCCCAGTCTCACACCTCACATCAGCCTCCCTCCAGCTGCACCACGGTTAGATGCATCTAAAGGGCCAATACATCTGCTCCTCCACCTCACCCAGCACCAAGCATCCCCTGGGGACAGCAGCACAGAGGGCTGGTCCATCTGTCTGTCCATCCTTCCTCCTGAAGCTGTCTGGCTCGGTCAGCAGCAGTGCCCGACATGCTCTGTTGTCAGACCTTTGCGTGCCAGATGCCCTTGTAGGCAGCTGCACGCAGGATGAAGAGCAACGTGTTCAAACCATGTACAATTACGTGCAACTGCTTCTCTGCTGCAAATAGATGGAGCAGCGATGGAGCAGCAGTTGTGGTCTCGCATTAGCAATTTCCAAAGGACAGTTGTGTGGCCACTGTCCGTTACAGCCAGAGCAAATGAAGATGGATGAAAGGGAGTTTGGATGCTCCATATGCCTCTGTTCATTTACTGCAGGGAGACCTGGATGTGGGAAATGTCGCAAGGGAACATTTGCAAGGGATGAAGGATTCCAATTTCCACCCGAATCCCAGAAAATAATGCATTTAGCTGCAGATGCAAAGATCAAGTCACCCGGGATTTGAACCTTACCTAGTCCTACCTCTCTGTCACTTTGCTGCAATGGATCTCTGAGCATTTGCAGCCCTAACCTCCAGCAGCCCTAGACAGGAACTACTGATAGTAGTGTCATTCCCACACAACTGCAGAGGAACCACTAAGAAATAAAGCCACGGTGGAAAAACAAACCTGAGACCATTAGCAGCTCTGTCAGAGCAGTGGAGTACACCCAGGTCCCAGCAGCTGGTACAGGAGGGAGGATGGCAGAACATGGAGCTACTGAGCATCTACCTCAGCATCTCAAACAGAACTCTAGAAGACAGGAGGCAAAATGAACTTGATGGACATACCTGAAAATCTGGCCTGAATTTCAAGGTCATGTGGTAAATTAGCAAGAATAGGACCCAAGTGTCCTGAGCATGATCCCTTTCTGCCCTGCTCAGCGTGGCCTCACATCACCATTTGTGCAATTGGCTTATCTCACCGAGTGACTTATAGATGCTATTGCAAGCAGCTCCAGTCAATATATTTATTTTCCTTTTGATATACAGCTACAATAGGAAGCCATGCACAAAGTTTATTAAACCTGGCTAATTTTCTATCAGTTCTGCAAAATATTGATTCTACGCATTCAAGTTATCTGCCTTGGCCTCAACCTGGCAAGAGAACCATTTAAAAGCAAACAAACAAACAAACAGCATCCAATTCCTCTGAAAAAAAGCTAATCCCAGACTGCAAAGTGTGGCTGTTCTCATGGGCAGAGCCCTTTGATCAATTGAGCCAAAGACAACTGTGTTATTTAGGAGCTATTTGCAAGCTGGTGAATTAACCATGACTTCTTTTTATTTCTAAAGGGCTGGTGAGGGGAAGAAGCAACAGCTTTATGGTAGCAGGAAAATATCTAAATTAATTTCTTTTTTCTCTGAAAGATCCAGATTCTGCAGGTTTTAGGGGCTGGAAAGCAGTGTGGAATGATTGGCCATTCTCCACCTGCCCAGGGCCGCTGCAGGCGTTGAATCCCTTCGCTGTACCAATATTTTGACATCTCCCTGGTGAGCCAAGAGCACAGCTGGCTTCTGTGGGGGCATGGGGCAGGATCCTGACACCAGTGAATGCTTGGAGGAGGTACCCCAGTGATGCAACAGCAGGGCCCAAGCCTCACAGGAGGATGAGCATCTCTGTAGGACAGCAGCTTGCACCCTTCCAGAGCACACCCTGGGCAGACACCACTTCTGAAACCACGAGGTTTTGCAGGTGGCAGGTCACTGCAAATCCTGCCCAGCAGGCAAGTCTCAAGCTAAACCCCTGCCTCTCTGCCTTTCTCATGGTAAAACCAGAGGCGGGGAGTTTTCCATCTTTAAATCTCACAGCATAACTGATGTTGGGCACAAGCAAATCATTACCGCGTCCGTATCGTGATGGAAACCAGCATTAAATATAAAGATGCTCCCTAAACCAGTGTGTTTTGCCACATCAATCTCAGGGTGCCTGTGCTGGCAGCAGCGTGTCAGGCCAGATTCCAGCAACTTCCTTTGGTTTGAAACTTAACCTGCTGCTTCTCCCGTGCCGTAGGCTGCTCGGAGACCAGCTGCGAAGCATCATTGTACAAGACAGAACATATGCACAAGTAAACAAATTAAGGCTATCTCCAAAACAACAGGCCCCTGGCTTCCTGGAAGAGCTGCAAAGAGAAACTTAATCAACAGCAGCGGGTGAAACGGTAAAGGGGAGGAGATGGACCTCTGCTAATGAAGGCGATGCTTTCAGATTGCAAATGCTGGCTCGCAGCACGCGAGGAGGCGACGGCGGGGTCAGCACCGGCGACACGAGAAGCCAACAGAGCTGGCAATCACGCTGGCTCCAAGGAAACTGGTTTTCCCAGCAACGAGCGGCCAGTTTAAGGTGACACAGAAAGCAAAACAAGGAGCTGAGTGAGGGGCACAGGCTTGGCCTTGCCCCTGCCTGTTATGGTGGGCGAGAGCTCAGCTGTCGAGGCCGGATTAGGGCCGGTGTTGTGGCCTCCCCGGCTCCTTCCCCAGGGGCTCATTAACAGTCTGAAGCAGCAGCAGTTAAATCAGTTGAATACCAAGGCAGTTAAATCTCTACGCAGATGCTCTGGCGTTGGTTTAAGCTGCCTGCCACTGGCTTCACCCCGGGTCTTTAAATGAGGGAGCGCCAAGTAGGAAAAGAAGAGAGTAGAAACCTTTCCCTTCACTTCCCCACTGCAGGCAGGTTCCTCTCCAGCTTCTCCCTGGAGCCAAGGCTCCTCCTCTGCTAAAAACCTCTGCCTTGACCCTACGGGTCCAACCTGAGGGCAGTTGCTTACAGGGTGTCCTCTGGGGAGCCCATGACCAGCAAAATTAAACCTGAAGAGATTTTCTTGCCAAGAGTGATAATTTAGCATTGAAGAAAGGCCATATTTTTAAAACCCACCTGCATGCACCTGGCTGTTTGCTCCTCTCCAACCTCAGTTTTATGACCAGCTAAGTCTCTCTGGTTTTCCTTCTATTCTGAAAGAGCTAAAACAGCCAGCATACGTTCTCTTAGTAAACCTGGAAACCCTCTGAGATAGCCCAGGGTGTCTCAGGCCAGCTCTTGCAGCCTTCCTCCTTGCTCTGCACGCCAGACTCATCTCCTGTAGCCCAAGCAAGCTGCCGGAGAAACAACTGGGAGCCTCGGCTCCTCCTCAGGCCTCAGTCTCAGAGCAGAGTCTGGCACTGAAGCCTAACACGAATCCTCTGGTGTGATAACAACCGGTCAGGGCATCTGAAAGCACGACCCAACTGTAACTCGGGGTTACAGATGCCATCACTGGGTCAGAACTACTTTGCCTCAAGAGGATGCAACATCTGCTCACAGTTATAACAGCAAAAGGAGGACAGTCTGACTTGTGATGACGGGTCAGTGCATTCGCACGCTCACAGCCCAGCGCGGGACACAAACATCCCACGAGTGACCCAGACAGGAGAGAGGGCTCTCACCCACCACACGCACAGCTAGACCTGGCCAAGCCTCAGCTGGAAGTAGGGGCTGTTTAAATCAGGTAAAATACACCTCGCACCTACTTAAAGGCAGGAAGGTAGAGCTGCTTCCTGAAGGTCTGCACCCTTGCTTGTGAACACGGGCTAAATGGAGGGGAGAAGTTTTCTTTGACAGATGCCCGCAGACAGAACTGCCACAGCTTAGCATCACACCTCCAGGTCAAACAGATGTTTCCTTCCAGATACAGATGTGCCAGTGGAGGAGAGCACTGCCCTAAGATACTCTTCACTCCCTCCCTGCCAGATGTTCCTAGGCTGACAGTCCTGGCAGCTAACAGAAAATTATTTCAAATAACTGGCTGATTTAAGACAAGTGTCTCCTTAATCCTAAGCAGTGAGAGGTTGGTTTACGCCCTGGATGACAAAGGTTTCTATAGCTAATTTGTTCTATTTTTAAAGCTGCCTTAACATAACAGTAGATGATTTGCTGTTTATCTTGGGCAGAGCAGGAGGAAAGCCAGACTCACACTGAGGTGGGAAGGAAGACGACGTGTAATAACCTAGATCATCTTATTCACAGAGTGGTAGAGGTTGAGAGGGATCTCTGAAGACCATCAAGTCCAACCCCCCTGCCAGAGCAGGACTAAACTAGTGCAGATCACTCAGAGATGCATCCAGACAGGTCTTGAAAGTCTCCAGAGAAGGAGACTCCACAGCCTCTCAGGGGAGTCTCTTCCAGTGCTCTGTAACCCTCACAGTAGAGAAAATCCCCTACAAGCACATGAGAAGAAATCAGCAGTTCGAGATGTCAGGATCCACTCCATGACTACTGAGAAGAGACCTGCACAAGCAGAGAGTTGCCTTCACAAGATGGATCTGACATGTTGCTGTACCAAGCTGAGATCCAGAGCAGATTTGGGCTCCTGCTGCACAACCCCATCTCACTGCCAGGATCCAGAAGTTTTCAAATCTGGGTTTTTTTCCTCAGGTCTCATCGCTCATCAGCAGTGGACTGGAGGAGCTAAACTCCTTGTTGTAAAGCAGCGATTCCATTTTCCTCTGGTCTTAAGCAGCTTCAATCCATCTTAGTGCATTACAGAGCCCGTGCTGATTGTTCTGCTGTAGAGAGTAATAACAACTTGTACTTTGCAGATTACCCCAGGGAACCATGCTCCTGGCTCTGCTGTGCCACCAGCTCTGCAGGGCGGGCACACATCTGCCAGCAGTGTCCCCAGACAGAGGGATGGGGCTGCAGGAACAAACACACAGAGAAATTTGGGTGGGACAATGCAGAAGAGCAAAGGGAGCTGGTGTGTGGCTGATGGCCTTGGGGAAATGGAGATGCCCAGTCCTGCAAGGGCTGAATATCACAGGATGCTGTATTGGGTCTGGATGAGCTGCAGTTAATTCTCCCAGAGCAGCCCCCACAGTGCTGTGCATGGGGAGCCAGGAAAGTGCTGCTCACAGCCCTGGTTGTGGCTGCTGCTGGGCAGGGCTTGTGCAGCACCGAGGCCAGTTTCCAACATTCCCCCAGTGGGATGGGAGGAACAACTGGGACAGCTGACCCAAACTGGCCAAAGGGATATCCCCTACCATCTGACATCAGCTGAACCATAAAAACTAGGGAAAGGAAGCGGGGGGTGGGGCACCCACTTGTCCTCCAGAGCAACCCCTACATGTCCTGGAGCCCATCTTCATCTGGGTTCCCACATCCACCCTGGCAAGTGCTGAGCTCATAACCTCCTTCCAGGTGGAGACCACAGCTGAGCTCTTCAAGAGGGTAACCATCATGGAGGTGAACATGATGCTTCAGAGGAAGATCTGCCAGGCCAGGCAAGGGATCATCACCCTCCTGGATGAGTGCAGCTTCTGGAACAACACTGTGGGGAGCTTCAGCCACCACGCCTGCAGCTGCCTCGCTCACAATCTAGACCTCCTCTACTGTGGTCTGATCCTGCCCCTCTGTAAGGTCACCAGCATCCAACAGGCATCCAAGAATTACCAAAGCTGTAGGGGAAGCAAACAGAGAAAGGAATGGTGGCCAAGGTCTCCCCCAGCATAGTTTGGGGAGGCTGCTGATCACATACAGGTCTGCTTCACACCAGAGGATTTGTGAGGGCCACAACCCCAGAACAGAAGCAGCAGCTGACTCTTGCCAAGCGCCTGGATGGCTCATCCTGAGGTTCCTCCTCTTCCTCTGTTTCTTAACCTCTCCCTCCCAAAAGCCTGCACTAACTGGTTTATTGCAAAGGGGCCAATTACTACAGTTATCAGATAATTTTTACCACAAAACCTGGGCCAACAAAACAAGCACAGCTCTCTACATTATTTTTCTTGCATGCAGATTAGTTAGAGAACTAAAAGACGTGTTAAATAGAGAAGGTGCTTTTGCTTTATATCTAAGGTTTGCAGGGCATTTAGCCAGAACTGGACAAGGCAAGATGATATTTTTAGCACCAATACCTAATAAAGACAACATCTTCCTCCATTGCAAGGCACACATCTGAAACTGCAATCTAAGGCCAGACCTGGGGACTAAGCTGCAACAGCCCAGATTTGCTCAACTGCCTTTTTTAATTGTGGGCATTAGCAGATTATAGGTACTTTTGCAGCAGGTCCATAAATCACTGTTTTATAATCTTCTGTATGCATTAGGGCCCAGATTATCATGCTTGTACTTGGTAATAACAGAGGAGGGATTGCCTGGACCCCTGGGAAATCCAGGGGAGGCACCTGGTAGAGCAGCAGAGCACACGGTGCCAAGGCACGTGGAGGGGATGGTGCACAGGGCAGGGCTTGCAGGGCTCCCTCAGAACTGCTCTCCATCCCTCTGCCGTGGGGGCAAACAGCGAGGCACGAAACCCCTCCATGCACACGACTCCATTTCTCATCTACCCAGCTCCCATGTTGGGTGGTGACTGACTGTTTCCACTGTCTGTTCTGTACAGACTCAGGTCATCCTTCCCTTTCATCCTAGATGAAAGGAGGTGGTTACATGCACCAGTTTCTAAATCAGCTCCTAGCAAAACAAAACCCCATTAACAGGGTGTGGGTTTGCCTTCCAGCTGGCTCGCTTTAGAGCTGGGGACTTGCTCACTCAGCAGGAGGAAGCATGTCCTACATATCTTTAAGAGCAACTGGGAGCACTGGAAGCATTAAGGTTTGCACTGGAAGGTCACTAGATGGCCCTAGATCTTCCTTCACAATCAATCACTAGTACAGCTCTGAAAGCCTGGTCTTAATTCATCCCACAGCAGGACCCCAAAGGAGCAGGGTGCCCTGATAAGAAGGGCACTGAGCTAGGACCAGGGACATCTACCGAGGTGTCTTGAGCAAAGTATTTAAAACCCCTCTGGCTTCTCCTGGCCTTTGGTTGTTGAGGGCAGGGAGAGGCTGTTGTGTGTCTGATGATCTTCAGAGGTCCCTTCCAACCCCTAACATCCCCAGATCTGTGCAGGACCACTGCCTGTGGATCCGAGACACCAACCTGATACAGATAAAGGGCAAGAAGTCTGGTTATGTACAAACTTAAAACATCCTGCTGCCAGGCTGCTCTTTACATGCTGCAAAAAACCTCAGAGGATGGAAAGAGCCATCTAGACTTATTCTCCATGTTAAATCACTGCTGGATCTGGAGCCTGTAATGCATGCTTTGTTGGAGTGTAATGAGTTCCACCTAAGTCAGGCTCCTCAACATCTCTGTTACAGTTTAAGCTGCTTGGGCTGGATCAGCATTAGATTTTGCCAGCAGTTTGGTGGGTCTAAATCAGCACTAAATTCCTCTGGATTGAGCAGACACTTCTGTGGAATACAAGCAAAAGGAGGAGCTGGTTTTACATCCCAGCTCCTGCACTAAGTAGTAGCCTCAAAGAAGTACAAAGGAAGATGGGGACTTTGGGGTGGGGGGGTAAGTGGTTGGTTAACAGAGGTAAATGATCTTTTCCTTTCTTCTAGCTTGGATCTTTGTTCAAGTGGCAAAATGGGACCTGCTCGCTGTAATTGCTCTGCTGTTGCACACAACTGCTTTCTCCCACGTGTGGCTTGTTGACATTTAAATAAATTGCAATTATTCCAACAACATAGATTGCAGGGACTCCAGAGTAAATGGGTCAAGAATACATCCAGGAGCATCTGCAATGTATTTAACATAAGACTACAACAGGGGTAGGGGCTGGAGGAGGAGAGTATAGTGCTGGCTACAGCCTGGCACAGCCCCACACCCTGGGGGGATGCTTGAGCTAGAGCCTCCAGGGCACAGGGGATGGAGGAGGCAGTGATGCAAGGAGGGAACCAGAGCACACAGGGCATCACTCTGGCTCTTCAAGCGATGACTATCTTGGCTAAAGTCCTCCAGCCCTCCTTTCCTTCCTTTGGCCAAAGCATTCAGGAACTCCCCAGGGCTTGCGTTTCCTTCCTAACACTGGCTGTGGGTATCCTGCTTCCCATCCAGACTTCAGCTTCTCTGTCCTCACTGTCCACAGCATTGTCTGCACCCCATTCACCTCTTCCTTGACCTCCAACCTCTCAAGGAAGAAATGTCCTTTTACCCACAACTCTAAGTTACTGCTAAGAACTCTTGAGATCCAGGTTGAAGACAGCAAACACCCAATTTCTCCTTTCATCCAAAGGTTTTGGAGAGCAATCCAGGATGACTGCCCACTCCTGCCTTGCAATTCTGGGATACTACATTGGGACTGAGATGGAGCTTCCCCAGAGCATCCCCCACAGTGCTGTGCATGGGGAGCCAGAAAGGTGTTGATAACACACCCGTGTTGTGGCTGCTGCCAGGCAGGGCTTGCACAGGACCAAGGCTTGTTTCCAACCTTCCCTCTGCAGTGGGATGGGGGGACAAGATCTTGGGAGACAACTGGGACAGCTGACCCAAACCATATTCCAGACCATATGGCATCAGTTCAACAATAAAAGCTAGAGAAAGCTGTGGGAAGAGTCTGCTTGTCCTCCAGAGCAACTGCTACATGTACTGGAGACTGGCTTACTGGGAAAGGGGCTGGAGGTGACCTGCTGATGGGAAGGAGAGAATGTTTGTTTTCCTTTGCTTCCATGCACAGCCTTTGCTTGCCTTTTTTTTTTTAAGCTGACTTTTGCCATGGCCCACAAATTGGCTGGGTTTTTTTTCCTCCTTTTCCATATTATTTTTTCCCCCTTGTCCTTCTGAGAGTTGGTGGGGGGGGAGAAAGATAGAGTGGCTTGGTGGGCACCAGGCACCCAGAAAAGGTCAACCCACCACAGACAGCAGACAGGGAGAGGCTGTTGGAGGGAAAGCAATAAAAGAAGGGACAAAAGAGAAAGGGAAGATCAGGAACAGTTGAAGAGCATGTGCTTCATTATGAAGGTGAACATGAAACTTCAGAGGAAGACCTGCCAGGCTGAGCAAGGGACCATCATCCTGCTGGATGAGTGCTGCTTCTGGAATGACACTGTGTGGAGCTTCAGCCACCATGCCCACAGCTGCCTCACCCACCATCCAGACCTCTGCTAATATGGTCTGATCCTGCCAAGGTCAACCCACCACAGATACAAGAGGAGCTGTTGGAGCAGCCAAGAAATAACAGCACACAGAATACAAAGGGGATTGTTCCATGGTCACACATCTGTCAGAGCTCAGAGACACAACCCAAAGACAGACCCACCCCTTAGGCAAGCAGCAGGTCACTGGCAGTGCATAAAGCTTTGATCTGAAGGTAGAAAGACCACCGAGTGCAAACAAAGAGACAAAGGCTTTGAAGAACACTAGAGTGATGGATGCCATCACAAGAAGCCTTAGCCAAAAATCCACCCTCAGAAAGGTCTGTCAGTGCACCTCCATTTTCTTCTTCACCTGTCACTCTACTAGAAACCACTTGGCTTCTCCCCCCCCCCACCTCCCCAAACCTTTTCCTTGTTTTATTTATAAATGCATCAAAACGTCTCCCTGCAAGTGTAAAACTCTTTAGATGAGGGTAAAATAAAATCGATTTGAAATCACAGCTGCCGGGAGTCTCTGGCACACACACACACACTGTCTGCTGACATTTTCTGTAGCTCTTTTCCCAGTGAAATCTGTCTCAAGCAGGGCCCAAGGGGACTAGTAACAAATCAGTTGCCTAGTACAGGAGTGATTTTTTTAACTCCAGGTCCAACACAACTGCACTGGAAACCATGGGACTACCCTCAAGTGGATCATTAAACTAAAAGGGCTGTTTGTTAAAAGGTACAGGTTTTTAGGGATTTGTGGTCCCAAACTGACCTGGGTTTGTTGCATATTCAGACCTAGATCCTTCCAACAACCAGGAGAGCTACTGCATTCCCATCAGGCTGGTGTTCCTCTGGGCACTGAGCAGTCACTGTATGAGTTGAGAATTGCCTGAAAGATCAACCTTCTGCTCTCAGACACTCCAGGAGGGAGGGAAAACCCTTGTGCCTTATACTTCCCAATCCCTCTGGCTTTTTCACCATAATCAAAACCCAGTTTTTATAGCTAAAAGCTGAAGTCTTTGCTCAGCCCTTTGATTCCAGCAGCTGAGGTTTTAAAATAAGGTGAAAAGTCCCAACACAGAAGCTGGTGGTTGCCCTCCCAAGCTCATCTACTGCCTGCTCTCAGTGTGGCAGGACAGGAGTCCAACCAGCTCAGCCCCAGCAAGACCCAAGTGTATCATCCCTTTTAGCAAATCCAGCTGGTCACTCAGGGGCCTTGAAGCTGAATCTGCTCTCAGAAGTTTGGGTAATGGCCAAATGAGGCCACACGGGCAAAAAAAAAAAAAAAAAAAGAGACTTTCAACTTCTGCTAGCTGTCATTTTGACCAGCAGCTACTGATGGACTTCTTTTGAATGACAGAACCCCCTTCTACCCTAAGCAATTTATTTGGCTTGGTAGTGGTTCAAAGACCACCATTTTAAGGAAAAAGTGCATGCTCACCAGACCAATCTGAGCTGCCACACCCCTGCCCCCACCAGCAGACAGAGGCCAAAGGCTTGTTCCTGCTCTGACATCTTCCAGCAATTGCTTTGACCACCAGCACAAAGCATTCCAGTCTGCAATGGGCATATAGCTGATGGGGAGGCTCATTTATCCTGCCTGCCCATCATCAGCAAAATGAAACCAGCATCCTACCAGCAACCCAGAGGGAGAGGAAACTAGAAGCTACGTGTGTGGAACAGACCAGAAAGGAAGGGGAGAAGTTTAAGCAGGTTGGCAGTGAGGTTATGTGACCCAGCCTTGGAAAACAGTCCGTGGGTGATGTCATGGATCTGCAGAGGGGATGTGTGTTGCTTAGCAGCTGGAGACAACAGAAGAGACAAGTTCTATCCTGGGAACCTCTGAACCTGCAGTAAACCAGCAGAAACAGGCTTTGATCTCCACCGTGCTGTGGCCCCAAGACACGGTGATAAAACCCATGTGAGAATACTTCTGTGTCTGTCTCTTCCACTTTCCTTTTGGGATCAGGCTGGAAATTTGTATTCAGAACTACCCAACTGCATTCAGCATGAATCTTCTGCTCCCTTGTCTTCCCTCTGTGCTCACCACTGCCTTCTGCAATGCTGCTCTTGCAGAAGCCCCTGGTTACATGGCTTTCAGTGCCAGCTCCCAGTGCATTGCTTGTAAAGCCCTGCCTGCATGCTTTGGGCCACCCCTGCCAGCAGAAGAGCTGACAGGATGTTTGATGAAGGTGATACCATTAAATATTTACCATGCAATAGAGAACCCTCCAGCACCAAGAAATGCTACTGAGATTTATAGTACACTCAGAGGTGGATGACTGCTCTTTGGTCAAGAAGGTCCTTCATGCCCAGCATGCTGGATAAGAAATGGCTGTCATGGGGTCAGAGCAACTGATTATCATGATGGCTGATGACAAAGAAATCCAGCAGCCAATTAAGATACCATTGATTTTTACTGGACAATTGGTCTCACTCCACTTGCAAAGGATTTTGCAGTGGGAGAAAGGGGCAGACAGCAGGCTTCTACCACCCAAAGTCTATACAAGTCCTTGCCAAGACAATACTAAAAAGCTTCTGGAAACTTTCATCACTGAAAGTTTCAGGGACATATTCTGTGTCATGATTGTCACTGTCTCGATTATGGTTGGCTTAGGCTGGTACGAGAGGGCTCACAAGACAAAGCTGCAGCTGTATTTGTCTCCCAAGCAGGGAGACAAATACAAGACCAGTAGGCTCTGTGGGGCAGAGTACAAGGAAGGGGACAGCCTGAAGATCCTGTCCTGTTCCCATGTTTACCACAGCACCTGCATTGGCACTTGGTTGCACACCCTACCCAGGAAGACATCATCTTCCTCCTGCCAGCAGCTGGTGAACACTTATGTACAAGGTGACCTCCTGCCAGAGCAGGCAGGTGAAGATGTGAACGAGGAGGGAGAGGACCATGAAGATAATGCATTCAAAGAAGGACATGAAGATAAATATGTTGAAGAGGAGAAAGATTATGCAAGCTTAGTGGAAGACAAAGGGTTTGACACACTGGAGAACAGCATCATTTGAGCTGTAACCAGGATAAATTATCATAAAACCAGGGAAATCTTCCCTGTACTTTCCTGCAGCTCTTGCCCCAGGCTAACTTTTAATGGGAAACAATTAACACCACAGCTTTAGCTCCCCTCCCCTGGTCCCCACAACAAAAAAAAAGTAGCAGCAAATCTTATCTGGAGGTATCCAAACCTCCCTGAGCCAGAGCAACAGGGAAGAAGCAGAAAGGAAGAGGGGAGCAGGCATTTAAGAGCATTTGGTACAGGAGCTGGTTTACATCTGCTCGGATGCTTCCTCAGTTCCCTCCCAAAATACACGTGCATGGGCACAAGCACACTAAATCTTGCATCCCAGTGTTACCCAAAGGGAGCACCCAGAAATCCCAGCTGGGAACTGTCCCCCATGTGGTGCAGCCAGCAGGAACCATTCCCTAGCCTGACTAGTCAAGAGGAGAAAAAGATACAGGGTATTAAGGCATAAAGTGAAGCAACTCCCAGCTCTCATCAGCAGTGAAAACAGAGCCCACAAGTCCGCAGCACCCCCATCACCCAGTGCACTGACATACACTGTCCCCAAGCTCAGCACAGTCCACCCCAGAGGACAGCATGGCCTTTAATGACACTGACAGAAAAACTATGCTGGAAATATTGAGGGCACTTCAAACATGCTCTCGTCAGCCGGGAGGTGATGCCAGCAGGAGGTGGAGGTCTTTGCAGAAGGATTCAGTTTCTGGAGCTGGGTAGATGGGGGAAAACACCAAAAGGAATGAAATGCTTCTGAGCATGGTGTAATTGGCTGCTTCTGCCTGCTGGCTGGCAATCTCAGACACTCAGAGGCTGATGTGACAGGTACACGTAACCTCCTGCTACCCCAGGTTGTTCCAGGTCATTATCCAAATGTGCCTAAGCACCTTAAGGGGAGCTGGATTTATGTACTAACGTGATGCAAACAGATCTTCATCTCTTCTCTAAATACACCAGCTATAGATGTATTATTTGGGCAGCCTCTGAATGCATTTCCAATTCTGCTTAAAACAAGAGCACCAGCAGAAATCAGCACTAGCTCCCCAGGCTGGTAGGGGTGGCTCTAACACCCACTGGGAATGGGGCAACCAGCCAAGCCCCAAACTGCATATGGGATACAGAGCTGGAATTGCTCACAAAAACTACTATTAGCATTTAATCTCATATAAAAGAGGCATAAAAACCTCTTTAGCAAATGCCAAAAATCAAGGAAGTGAACAGCTCTAACATACTGTGACCAAGATATCAAACCTGCACAGCTGTACAAAGGCTAAAGTCCCAAAAATCAAAGGCTAAACTCCCAAATCAAAGGCTCTTCTCCAAACATAAAACATCCTATTTCTTAGGGGCAGCAGCCAAGAAGTAGATGTCACCAGATCACTCTGTTGGGACCACGCAATAAGACAACTACAGCCAGCAAATAAGACTAGTGCCTTGGAGTAGTTTCTTTTTAAGTGGTTACATTAAGACTCAGAAGGTCAGGAGTTTAGGAAAATGTTTCAAAACTTCATGCTGAAGAACAGAGAAGCAGGATCTCTGCAGCCCAGAAACGCTGAGTTTTGGAAACAACAGCACCTCGTATCTCCAAGTTATCCTTGTCTTAGAAAGGGCTGGGGGGTTGTGGAATACATGCCATGGCCATTGACAAGGTAGACCTGAATCCATCAGTCCTGCCCCAGGGAAGCTCAAGACAGCTTCAGGTGGGAGGAAGAGAGGAAACTGCAGCTTCAGATTTTTTTTTTTTTTTAAGTTTTCTGGCAGTAGAGAAGTTTCAGACCAATTTCTCCTGGAATGAAACATGACAGCATTTCCAAGGACTTGATAGAAACAAGTCTTTCTGCAAGTCCTCAGACTGAGCTGTTTCATTTCATTTGTGGAACAAATGGGGAGAAATGATTTTTTAAGTCAGTTCACAAGAAAACCACCCTCCTCTGCACAGTGTGCAGCCTCCCAGGAGCCATACATCACTTCCATTGCAGAACAAGGCCCCTCAGGGTGCCTCAGAAAGCAAAGGTAGCTGTCTCCATCTGAGGAAGGAGACAGGCCCTTTGGATGGTGATTAGCAGCAGGAAGTTCATTTAGGTGCCTTTAATTGCCTTCTGGAGGTAACTCTCCTGTCAGGAGCTTGGAAGGAGACAGGACTGGCTTAGCCAAGCTGCACAAATGTCTTCATGCACTGCTGGGCATCTGGAGCTGACCTGATAGCTCTCCTGGGTCCATAGCCCCCCTGAGATCAGCTACCCCAGGTCTTCTGAGGGAAGGAGCGAAAAGGGAAGATGTTGGTAGGGCTCCCAGTTCCCTCAGCCCACTCTCACTGCCCCACAGCCAAGGTCTGAGAAAGCACAGCCACCACAAGCACACAGGGCAGGCTGAAGAGCCCATATCTTCTGCTTCCAGGTGGCACAATGGGCCAGAGCAAGCTGCTGCCTCCTACAGCAAGCGTTATGCATCCTCCTGAGGAGGGAGAGGGGATTGAACAGGAGCCCTGAGCCAGACCTGGGTTGGGGATAATCACACAAAAAGCCATGATACCATCCAGCTGCAGAGTGCTGGGCCTGAGAGGAGAGTCCCAGGGGGAATTCTCCAGGTTGTATTATACATGAGGTGAGATGAGCTGATCACAGCACCCTTAATATCTCCCAGTTTCTTTCCATCTTCAAAAGCAGCACACACTCTAGATGGGCTGAATTGTCACTGAAATGGGTCAGTAGAAAAATAGATCCTTCTTAGAACACAACACTGCATTCACTGCATTGCCTTCATTTAAAAAGGAGGGGGTGGGGGGAAAAGAACACGATCTGGGTAAGAGAGAAACTCTTCACTCCATTTAATGTTATCAAAGCCTATTGCACTGAAAATGTGAGATGTGTGCCACACTGAACCTGACCTCCAGCCGTCAGATCCGCTGCCCTCCATCAGCACTAATGGCACTCCCAGCACAGCGAGGTCAGCTTATTGCCAGGGTGGGACACACAGTCCTCGTAGCCTCAATGAGGGTTATTAACTTCTCTGGAGGTTGCACTGTCCCAGTGTTTAAAATAAACTACCGCAGACAATGCACGAGAGGGGAAAATGTGAGCAAGGGGCCTGGGTCCTGCTGGGGCAGGGCTGTTGACTCTGGGGACAAGGATGGAGCTTTACATCCTGCAGCAGCTCAGGGATGTGGCTGGATGCTGCAGTTTGGTTGTGAGCCAGGAGACGAGCTGAGGGAAGCACAGGTAGATGAGGTCTGGAAAAGGCCATGCTGGGAGGTGGTACAGAAAAATCTTCCAGGAGGATTCATGGCTTCTGCAGAGATGCTGTAATAGCAGTGAATTTGTCACCCAGCCACACAGAGGAAGAAAGAGATGAGAAGACAGCAGCTACTGGGAAAGGATCCTTGATTTCCTCTATACCTCAGAGCTCAAGCAGAAGGGAAGTGGTATCTGCAAAGTTTCAAACTCATGCCAGAAAAAAAAAAAGAATAACTAGAAATATTTTAGTCAAACACTACGCACAACAAGATAACGGGGGGGTGAGAAGGAAGACGAACAGTTTCATGGGTCCAGCCAGGAGCAGATTGAAGGAGCAGCCAAAGCCCTAAAGAACCCATCAGAAAGCCACAGTGAGGGAAGAGCCAACAATGATGCAATGTGATCAGAACAGCAGTGCTGGCTGGAAGCACCAGTACAGCCCACATGGAAGCAACACTGATAACCGTGCTCTTGTGGCCAAGGATCTCCTGGGGTGCATTAAGAAGATTGCTGGTCTTGCCAAGGAGACCAGCTCCAGTGCAGGTCAGTCCATGCTGAGGAAGGGAATCGTAGTGAAAAGGGCTGGTGAGGGGGCTCTTTCTGAAGCCAGGAAAGCAGCTCATCTGTGTTGGGTGCCAGCAGCTGGTGGGCAGGCTGCTGAGGCAGCCTGGGCAGAACCAGCACCACCAGTGGGAAATCAAAATAAGGTATTAACATGTCAACAGTCACTCAGAGACCACCCCTTCCTCATAAAGAAGCCCTTTGGTAGCCCTCATTCACTGACCAAACAAGCAGCAGGTCAGTTGTCACCCTGGAGCACCAGGTCAAGAGTGGGTTCCCTGGGCTGGGTGAACAGAGAGAGCACATAGGGTACAGCAGTTTGCACCCAAGGGTGCTGAAAGCCTGCAGACTAGGCTAGGAAGCAATGGTAACCACTCAGCAGGTTCTGTCTGAGCAGGAGGAGAAACTTCTGTGCTGTGAGGGTGTTGGAGCCTGGCCCAGGCTGCCCAGAGAGGTGGTGGAGTCTCCTCTGAAAAGATCCCAAACCCACCTGGACAATGCAATCCTGGACCCCCTCCTCTGGGTGACCCTGCTGGAGAAGGGGGGGTTGGACCAGATGATGCCTGGAGGTCCCTTCCAACCCCCACCCATCTGTGATTCTGTAACTGTCTTGGGAGCACCCAAAAACTGTGCTTATATGAGCTGCCAGGAGCCCTCCTCCTCCTCACAGGCTCCTGCCCCATAAGCTGAGCTCTGCTGCACATACTCTATTAAGCAATAACCAGGTTCCAGCAAGGCCTCAAGGAATGACTTACAGATCTCATTTATCAGGGGGTTCTTTGCAGTTTCTTGCACATTTTATTGCAGGCTTTTTCTGCACAAACATGGTTCAGTATATTGCTGGGAGAGTCACCAGACTGTGACCCAGAGGGAAGCAGTTGATGATCCAGCACTGGGAACTATTGACTTCACCACCAGAATGTCAATGCTATAGATCACTGGGAGCAATTAGGGTGGCTGGCTACCCCATGTGCAGCCTGCAGGCAACCGTCCAGTGAAGATATTTTCCCCATGCAGAAAGCCAGCACTAAGCCTTGACAACAATATTTAAAGAACTACTTTGGTGGTTTAAGTGAGATTTGAGTAATCTATAGATCCTGCACAGGCCAAAAGGTAGGAATTCCAACCTTGAAGACTCAAGTTTAATACCTACTGTAATTAAAAGGAGGGTGCCAACTTCCCTGCAGCACAACCCGATTGACATCAATAGCATTATAGCAGTAGAGAGCCTTACTTTTGATCTCCCAAATCCATCTGGGATGGAGATGAAGGACAGAATGTGCTTGTCCACAGGCCAGGAGTCTCTGCTACCTCTACAACACCCACAGAAACCTTCCTTCCTTGCATCATCTGCCTACCTCCCACACCTTCAATTTGCAGGGTTTGGGTTTTTTCCGCCCCTTGCAAGGTAGGGAAATGGAGGCACTGAGTAATGCCTAAAAGGACCTTCCCTACGGATGTCCATGCCCACCAGCACCCCAAGCCTGGTGTACAGATTGCCCGTGTCCCCCTCGCAGCAGGGATGGGGGCTGGCTCTGGCAGCTGAGCTCTCTCTCCCTCTCAGGGCTCATGCAGGAGCAGTAGGTTTCTGGGAGCTTTAGGCACAAGCAGCTTCACTTCTAAGCTCCCTGTTCTTCCCCAAACATCTTGAGCACGTGGGAACATGTGGTTGGCCCTTGATATCTCTTTGGACCCCACTCTTCTTCCTTCATCCAATCCATTTCTTAGCCTCCTCCTCTTCCAGGTCAGGTTTTCCCATCCCAGGTTCTGATGCTCAGTTTCCCCTCCATCAACCCATCTCCTTATCCCCTTCTGCCTCTTGCCCACACCCCATGAAGCTCCCCTTTCTCTCCTGCTTGTTGAAAGCTTCATCAGGGCTTTAAATCAGTTTACCCCAAGGTGTCTTTGCACACAGGAAGCCTGGTACAGCTAAGCCAGGAATCCAGCTCTCTGGGGTAATCTGCAGAGTACGGCTGGTTATTAGTCACTACAGTAGAACAATCAACACAGTTTCTGTAATGCAGTAAGATGGATTGAAGCTACTTAAGAATACAAGGAAATGGGATCAGTGCTTTGAAGAAAAAAAAATAAAAGTAGCTTGACTCACCAAATCCGCTCCTAGTATAGAGCAGCTCTGGGCTCACACACAGCCTTTGATTGCACACACTAATGCTGCAGCACAGATGCTTACAGCTGGCAACACCCGGCCTGAACAGCCACTGGGAACACCAACACCTTGCCACGATGGAAATACATGGGTGTCCCACGCTGAGGGAGCAAGGAGCAAGACAGAGCTCTGCTGTGTGGCTCCTATTCCTTTGTTATCAGAGATCACACTTGGACTCCGTGTCTGGTTTTGCATCAGAACAATTCTGCTCTTTGGTACTTTTTTTTTTACTCCTTGAAAACAGAGTCAGAAAATAAAGACCCAGCTTTTCCTGTTGCAGCTGCACCAAGACCTGAGCAGACTGCAAAGTCTCAGAGGCTTCAAGCTACTTGCTCTCTTGCTTAATCACAAAGATTGATTCCACACCTCCCTTAAACAGATGAGGCGTGATGAGGTACAAGACTCCTTCCCTGACCCAAAAATGTTTCTCTGCAAATCTCTCCCCTCTCAAAATCAGCAGAGATGCTGCTCCAGAAATACAAGAAATCATATACCAACAGGGTAAAAAGTTTCCCCAGTGCCAGATATTGGCAAAATGTGTCTGGTGCAACTAAATTCTGTGTTAATGAAACCCAAAAAGTCTCCCAAGAGAGAAATTGGGGGATGTGGATAAGAAATCACTGCTTTATAGGTAGGGAACAAAGGTGCTTGGAGAATGGGGGCACACACAAGACTCCCTGCTTACCCATTCCACAAAGCATCTCCTTATTACTCCTCTTTATTGACCAAGTGTAAACTACTGTAGTAGTCTAAGGATGGAGATCTGAGCCTTTTTTTTTTCCTTCTGACCTTTGTGACCCTCTGCTACAGGGCTCAGGGAAATAGGGAAAACACTGACCTGGCCCTGACTGCCTTAATTAACAGGAGTCCCAATTGATTTTGATAAGCAGCTCTGGCCTCATTCATCAGCACAGCATTTACCCAGATAAGCAAGTGCATCAATCCAGAGCACCCCAAGCAGCACAGAACTGGTCTCACAGTGCTGGTTTAACAGGAACAGCATCTTTTATTCACCTCTTCAGACTACGAAACCACATCACCTTTCCAATTCTCCCTGCTGACACTTTAAGACCTTTTAAGGAAAATCATCCACCCTCTTCAGATGGGCAGCAAAGATTATCCCTCAGGGCTCAACCTGGTTAAACTTCAATTCTGGGGCTGTGGGAAACCCTTGCTCCATCAGAACAAGTGACAGCACCCATGATTACAGGGGTCAGGAGCTCTCAGCTCATCTGCCTTACAAGACTGTGCGTGCAGCTCCTGTGCATCACTGTAAGGAGATGCACCGTGGGCTGACGCAGAGCTCAACTGAAGGTCAGTAGGTAGAAATCAAGCAGGGAGGCTGGAGGCAGGTTATCACAAGGCTTAAGTTGGTGATTTTGATTAAGAGGAAAAAGGGAGAACAAAGCACACGCAAAGCAGCATCTGTCTCTGGCACTAAGAGCCTCACCAGAGCCCTTCAGCCCAAATGGAGAGGCTCTGATCGTTTCGCCCATTGAAATTGTAAACCCTTTCTGCTGTCAGCTTGGTTTTGTTCTGCTTCAAGCACGGAGAGAGAAAATAAATGCAAGAAGAGAGATATCGTTGATTTAATTGGCCATATTTGTCACTGGAGCAAGAAAAATAACCTTAGCAATAGCACTGGCTGAGTGACACACATTTAATTAATAGATGAGACACATTTGCTTTGATCAGTGGAATATATATAAAAATCTTTCTCTTATCCTGACCTTTCCAGGAAAGCTGTGGTCTAAATAGCACTGCCCAATGCTACTGTGACATCTGGGCAATCCCCTGCCACTCCAGCAAGCCCAGAGCAGCACCCCCATACCACCAAAGCCCCCCTGCTCACAGCCCAGTGCTGAGCTATGTCTTGCTCTGCACTGTTTGCTCCACCCATTTACCTCCTGGCATCTCTACACTGCTTTTCCCAGGCTAAAACTAACTTCCTTCCCCCGTGGAGACAGGGCAACCAGTGTCCAACAGCAGCCCTGCCAGGGGCTGAGCATCCTCAGGTCCCAGTGAAATCCAGAATTTTCCTCTGGCAAATTCCCTGCTCAGCACCAGGTCCTGTGGGGCATAGGACCCAGAGACTGACCCTTCCTCTGCCCCATTATTTCTTTAGCTGTGGTAGGTAACCCCACCAAGCTGCTCATTCAGTCCTGACTCCTCATATCAGAGTTTTACAGCCAAACTGTTCTACTGAACCTCCCCAGAGTCCTTCCTGGTGTGGCCTAGAAGATTATTTAGGCCAGCATCTGGGAGCACTCGGAGCTGAGTCAATAGTGCAAAGGCACAACCAGACAGATCTGGTGAGGTCTGGTGTCTGCACCCACAGTCAGGATTCCCACAACAGGAAGAAGAGCTCTATAAAACTAATTACATCTAATTAGAGCAGGTGCATGGTGCCCAAGGAGCATCATTGTGCAAATATTTATTCAAGTCTTTAAAAATCCCTTTGGAAGATGCAAAGCAAATGGTGTTTCTGTAGCTGCTGATGGTCCTTCCAGCCCGGCAGGACCGCAGCACTGCAAAGCCATCCGTCAGTGCTCGAGCTCACCCTCTGACATGAGCCATACATTTATCATGCCTATTTGGGGCAGGATTTGAGAGACGTTGATGACAACGTGTTGCTTTGCTGCACAAGGTCGAGCCAACCATTTCTTCCTTCCCCAGGCCTCAGATTTATCCTGGGCATAACTCCCTTGACTTCCACATAGATTTTGGCACCGTGGTTGCTCTCTCTCCTTTTTTTAAAGTCCCTTGCTACAGCATAAGGAGACACCTGGCAGAACCGTTCCGCCTGGAAATCCATCCTCAAATTGTTTTATCTCTATTAGCCCTCGCAACCAGATGACAGGGGAGCATGAACATAGACAGCGTGGGATGAGACATTCACCCAGCTGCTAGTTCAAAGGCATGTCATCATTTATAACACTCCCAGCTATTCCAACTCTCTCTACTTGTTCTTGGTTAAAAGAAAGAAAGAAAACCAAGCCATTTCTAGTTCTGTGCGTTTAGCGTTCAGGGATGCACTGTTTATTATGGTGCCTTTCCTCTCCAGCTTCTCCAGCTCCATAGGGCATCTCTCTTCCAGAGCAGTGCTGCCAAGTTGTGCTGTAACCCCTCAGCATCCCATGAGGGACAGCAACAGTGCAGGAGCAGCCAGCAAAGGGAGAGATGGAGAGAAGAGGACCAAGAGGCAGTTGGCTCTGGCTGCACCTTGCACATCCCATGCAGCAGTTGTTCAGCCCTGTTGTGCTCCACATGTGGGGCCCTATCATCATCATCATCGTCAAGTGAGCCACTGCTTCCCTGTACTGGGAAAGAGTTCAAAACCAATATTGAATCAATCTGCTAGAAGAGCTTTTCTCTCCATTGGGCCAGTGCTCCCCCAGGGCCAGCCAATGGGCACCTCATTGAAATGGGCTGCTGTGGGCTTGAAACCCCCCCACCCGTGTCCAAGTATTGGCCAGCCCAGGTATAATGCAGCACCCAGGAGCCACAGCACAAGCAGAGGGCAGCCCACTCTGCTGAACACCTGCAGGCCATGACCTTGATGGAAGTGGCATCCAACCTGAGCCTCCTTTGGTGCCTCAGTTCTCCCAGAAACAACGGCACCATCCCCAGGCTTAAGCTGGGCCCACCCCACGCTTGCACCCAGCATCTGCAGCGGGGAGCAAGAGCTCAACCCAAAGCAAATTAATGAAGAACTGAAAGTGGTGGCTGCACATTTCCCATCCATCTGAGCCCCTGCAGGGATTCTGGTGGGTCCATAGAGCCTGGGAAACCTGGTCAGGACTTCTGGCTTTGCTGCAGCCCCCAGCAACAGATGCAAGATGTTCAAAGAACATCTTACATTAGACATTGGCTCTCCAAAGCATCTCTCCTGCTCTGAAAAAGGACAGCGGGGGGAGTTGAGTCCCTTTGAGTTACAAGCCTCTTTGCAAATAACTTGGGCACATTTCCAGCCCATCGCTAAGACGACGCAGGACTTATCCCCAGAGACTGCAAATGGTCTGATCCAAATTCCACCGAAGACCACTGCAAGGCTCATTACCCCTGTCTGGCATTAGCTCTGGCTCTTTGCTCACGATAGCTCTGGGCAAGAACTCACTCTCCAAGGAGCCCCAACACAATTAACTGGGGAAGCATCTTTCCTATCTCAAAGCTGGGGAAAAGCACCAGCCCTTTCCCCACCTAACATGGTCACATCATCACCCACCAAGCCGTTCAGGCTGGGTCCAATAGAGGGCAACAATATCACACAAACCGCTTCATTAAACTAATTGCGAGCAGCCAAGGTGAGAATCACTGCCCACGGTCCTCTGGGACTGGATTTATCCCTTCCCTCATGCCCTGGCACCTCACTGGCAGCTGGGTGGCTGCACAGGCAGCCTGATGCTTCAGCGATGGTGGAGTGGTCAGATGGACAGCTCCAAAGCATTTGAGTGGTGGGTACCTCTTGGCCAGCAGTGCCAATTTTCCCCTTGATGGGGACCTGCAAATCTATTGAACCACCCATCCTCTCCCGAATCCCACCAGGTCAAAGTCCTCACACAGAGCTCTGCCCCACACCCTGCCAGCCCCTGCGTCCCCCTTCCCACCTGCAGCTCAGGACAGCAATAACAAGATGCACTCCGTGTAGAACCACAACCTTCTGTGAGGCTGTTTTGCATAAAGACACCTTCTACACTAGCAAACATTTGTTTAATTAGCACTCTGGCTTGCCAGAGGTCTGACCACAACCTCCATCCCTTCACAGGGAGAGAGACTTCCCCACTGCAGTCCAGTTCTGCTAGTCTTTGGGAGCAAAGCTGGGGATGCACCATCCCCTTCACGCTGAGGAATCACCCTGCACTGTACTCCCTGCAGCCTCCCCAGCGTGCTCCGTATCCAGGCACGGCAGCCTAAGATCATATTGCTCACAAGGAACGTATCCCAGGCTCGTAAGCAAGAAGTGCCCGTGGGATGCTGACAACAGGCTTTGATGCAAAACATCTTGGCTAGCACAGCTGCATGCTAGTGAGGTCTGGACTCTTTGGGGGGGAAAAAAGCAGCACAAAGAGCAGAGCTCCAAGTTGTGTCTCTTCAGCTGAGCTGCAGCAATCACCAGTGCACTTGTACGGTGACATGAATTAAGGTAACAACTGTCATGGGAAGTTAAGCTTTAACTGGCCATCCTGGGCTAATGTGACTGCGTGCAACCATGATTTAAGCTCTTAGGACAAGAGAGGGGATGCAGAGCCATAGACAGCTTCTGGGAGGTGGGATTTCACCCTCATGCCCACCTGGGAGTCCATGGAGAATTCCCACCAGCAGCAGCACAGTCAAGGTTTTACCCCTTCCCATCCCTAGGGTTAGCTCAACCCTCCCTGCTTTTGGTTACGGTGTGGGTGGCAGCCACGCCTGCCAGCGTGTTACACACCACATGGCTCCTGTCATTGGAAACAAACTGTGCCCAAGGAATCGGGTGGATATAACAGAGATGAAGTAGCTGGGATTTCACTTGGTTTGGCAGCAGAACCTCAGCCCCAGCATCCCCCCCAGGTTCCTTTTGAGCAGGCTCGAACAGGCAGCTCATTATCAAGAGCAGGGACAGAAGCCTGAAGCACCCAAATCCCAGGCTCCTGCTGCATCCCGAGCTGTTGCCCCTACCCCCCAGCACACCATCTCCCTGCTAAAACCTGCTCACCAGCTCCAAACAGCCTCACAAGGGTGCACCAGGGAGGCTCCATCCCCAGCACCAAGCAAGCCCTGTTTGCTCCATGAGCCAGCACAAAGGCAGAGCTCAACGGCTCAGAAGAGAAAAGACTGGACCCAAGCCATGGCATTGAAGGACTAAGTTACCTCCAAATATGGGGAGCTGAGAGGAAAGGCTTCATTCGACCCTGAAACCAGCAGCTGAGACAAGCTGGGAGCTGCAGTTTGACCAAAGAAATTCCTCCCACCAGCAGCTGCCGAGCCCTGTTCAAAGCCCACAAGCTGAAGGCTTGGCCAAGAGCCTGGAGGACAAGCTCATCTCTCAGTAGATATGTATTTGTTTTCATCTCGATTTACATGGCGAGATCAAAGCAGCTGCACTGATGGTAGATGGGATTTATGAGGGCAGAGCTCTGGGGCATTTGGTTCTATAGTTTTGCCCCATCTCCAGTTCCCTCGGGGGTTTCCAAGCTGTTTGAAGGATGAGCTGGGCTGGTTTGCTGTAGCCCACTGCAACCTGTATGCACCCAGCGCTCAGTGCCACTTGCCTCCTGGCACCAGATCCACCTCCCGACAGCAGCCTCTAGCAGAAGAGGCCAAAACAAGCTCCCAGTGCTCATTTTTTGCTGGCTACACACTAAGGTCGTTCAGTTCTCTGCACAGCAGACTGAAACCAGGATCAACTGCAAGACCACCTTACAGGACACAAGCTGGGGACCTGGGCATGCATGTGCAGACGTTCAAGTCCTTCTTTCAGGCTGGAGAAGTTACCCTCTTTGCTTTTTCAGAAGCGAGAATGTTAGTGCCCCTTCAGCAGTGCTGGCATGGGCTGCAGCAGGGCAGCAAACAGCTGCTTTGGAGCCCCCTCATATCTCACGTGACCACAGATTCCCCTACACAGTAAAAGCAAAATGCTCCCACACAGGGCACTGGCACACACTGCTTGGCCAGCCCAACTGACTGAAGCCCCCTCTGCAGTGACACCATGGGAAGGTAAGAGCTGAACCTCCTCTTAAATTCCCCATAGAGGAGGTAACACATGGTCTCCAAAACCATGTTCTCCAAAGCTGATCCCTATGCAGCAGCAGCACTCAAAGCTGCTATTCACCCGTAGCTCTTGGTGCTCCATCACCAAGAGTGGGTGACACCATCTCACAATGGCTGTGGTCGCATCAGGTCCACCAGAGCAACCTCCTCAACACCAAAATTATTAGGGCTGAAATTTGGGGGAGGCAGTTTAAAGAACAGATGGTTGTGCTTTAGTATCGCAACACACTGCCAGTTAATTAATGCTAGCTGTAATTAAACTTTACACAAATTAGCTGTCAGCTATGCTAAAGGGAATCATTTCTCTCAAATGCCACCTTGAATCGCTGAGTTGTGAGACTTTTCTACAACGTAATTAAAAGCAGGAGGCTGGCATGGAAGGGGGTGGGTGGCAGAGGAGGGAAGAGCCTAAGCTGTAGGCTGGGAAGCAGCTGGAGATCCCCACCCTGTATAAGCAGCTTCTCTCCCTTGGCCTGGGGGACCTCAGGGGCTCTGCTTGGTTATTTTTTTATCCCCATCAGCATATGAAGGGGCTTCCTCCCCATGAATCAAAGTTTTAGTCTCTAGCTGAATTTTTTGCTCTCGGAAGAAGAAAGCTTTGAGCTCAAAGAGAGTTGGCAAGACCTTAGCAGGACAAGGAGAAAGTTGGGTCAGGTGTTGTTGCAATGAAGTCCTTCTATTCAGAAAAGCAGAAAACAAGATGTGTGTGCTGGGAAAGGGCTGGCTTTGACAAGTTTTCTGCTTAAAAGAAAGTAGTCTGTCAAAACAGTCATGGTGACATTTTCCAACAAGTTGCACTTTATTCCAAGTGATGCTTTGGAAATTTTAGCTCAGTCTTTGCTTTGCACGTTCACTGGTGCTCACTGAGCTAGGACATGACTAATGCAAGAGGACCATGACCAACCAGGCAAGTGTTCACTTGGGCTGGGGGCAACTGGGAATATTAAGGCTGATTTATCCTAAACTAGCACAGGTCTTAGCTGGAAATCGAGCCAAGGAAACAGACAAGTGTCTTAGTATCAAATATATTGATGGTGACCAGTAAAAGGCTGTCAAACGCACCCCCATCTACCCACAAACATACAGAACACATCATGGGGTACCTGAGCATGGCGACAGCCATCTCCAGGCTCCAAACATGCAGAAGATAAGGCTGGGAACACAATACCAGAGAGTCCATGGAGAAAGGAAAGCTGAAGAGTAAGACACTTTCCTCAGCCCAGCCTGTCCTGTGCTTAAATAACACTCCTGGGTGAGTGGGTGGGGGTCCAAGGTGAGGCTGCTCAGGGCAATTAAAACTAATTGGTGCACTTAGGATCCATGAGGTCAAGCCAAAGCCTTAAGGAAGAGCCCAGTAACCCCAATTAGACTTAATGACTATAGTCCTGGGGGTTATTTCCCCACTTTCTAGTGTTCTGAGCCACCTGCAACCCTGTCCAGATGCTGTGGATGTTGAATCACCACCCCAGCCCCATGTGAGACTGGGGTGATGGGCCCCAAAGTTAGCTCAGGGGCATTGCATGTCCCCTGGGGATCTGTCTCAGGCAGCCCAAGGCATTGCTGATGCTCATGTCTCATGCAGTTGTGGGTAATTGATATGCCCAGATGTTTTCTGCTCCATGATACAGAGGAAAACAAAAATCTCTGTGGTTCCTGCCAGACTGACATGTGGAAAATTCCTTCCTGATCCCAAATCTGCTAATCAGATCGAGCTCTTCAGGGAGACTTGGCGAGCAAGTGTGTCTCAGGAAGTTGTCCCTACACCCCCATGGCCCCGCTCGCTGCCCATCCAGCATCCCACCTCCCGCTCTGCCGCGATTCAGAGCACCTGGGAGCACAGCTGGCCAGATGTGCGCCTGGGAGAAACCATTTCTCCTCGACTCCTGCAGACAACTGGATGAAGCTCAGGATAAGTTATAGTCATGGCCTTGCTGCAGAGCCCCGAGTGTTATGAACATCTTGAGGGCAGAGTGGGACGAGCCTTCTCTCTGAGGGCAGGAGCTGGAGGGATTTATGAATTAAGGTCAGGAAGGGCCGCTGTGACTCTCTCCCCTGCTCCTCCCAAATGCATACACTGCAGCTATTTTTCTCCTCCAGCAGCTGAATTAAAGCCTCTGGTTTGTAGCAACACCAAATCTCATTTTGGAGGCTCCGAGCAACAGTAAATCCCTGGTCCTTTGCTCTCCATCAGCCCTTGCTGCCCTGCAGCGTGTCCTCCTCCAAGGTTGCCTTTGGCTTCCAGCAATTAGGGCTTCTCCAGCATTTTGCTTGACAGGCTGTAGGCTCTGTATCCAACCTGATATGTACAGAGGAGTTCAATTCCTCTGCACCAGAGCTCTCCAGCCTCTCCTTGGGGACCATGAGCCTCCCACCACCACTGAAGCCCCTTTACCCTTTTGGGCTGGCCAGTGTGGTGAGCTGGGCTGGCCCCAGTGGCCGGGCAGATTATCTCGACCGTAGTGCCCCGTGCACTGGGCAGACTCAAGAGCACTGCTTGGCTTTCTTTTACTTTTCCTTTTTTTTTTTTTTTTTAAAGCTCAATCAAGGATCACATCAACTTCTCTTTTTCCTGCAGCTCTGCACTGGGAGCTCATGATGAGGGAGTTATACACCCATGACCCCTAAATCCTTTTCTGAGTCACTGCTGCTGCAAGCTCTGCTCTCCCATCCTAGAGGCAAACAATCCGGTGCCTTTGTTCCCACCTAAGCTACACCAGCCTCATACAAAGCACCTAAGTCATTGGTGTTTTACACTTTGGGAGTGCTTTTCTTTTTTTTTTTTTTCCCAAAGCATCACAAAACAGTCAGAGTAAGGCAGTACCTGGAGTCCCCTGCGCAGCCCAAAAGGGATGGAGCTGCGTGTTGCCGAGGTCTGTGTATTACTACAGTAGGGATGAAAAGGCAGAAGATGGATCTTGATGTGAATCTGGGCCAAAATGCTTGTCCTTTCTGGGTTTTTGAGCTCCTCAGCCTGGTGGCAAGAGGGACCCCAACCCAAAGAGCAGGAACATCCCCGAGTCTTTTCTCAGCCAAAAAGGACCCACAGCTTTTATACGAGGCTTCCCTGCCCCCAAGTCTTTACTCCAGGGAAGCTCTGATCCTTGGCTGTGTGTGACAGTTTGCCCAGCCCACAGCTGCCTTGTCCCCAGTCCAGGAGTGATTCAGCTCATTGAAAAACCTCACGGGAACCAGTTGTTTATCTCATGCCGGACCCAGGACGTATGCCCCCTTCTTGCTCCTCTGAGAAAAAAACATGGGATTCATTTTCAAAAAGAAATCAGAGCACGTTGGAGAAGCGGTGGATGCGGGGCTTTGGTTTTGCTCCTTCCTTCCCCCACCCAAGGACATCTGCCTGAAAATCAACCAGAAACAGCCTCCAAATGCTTGCCTGAGCAGAGGGAGGCAGAGAGCTCAGCCCCAGCCTTGCAACACCCAGAGCTGCAGGAGGTACTGGCTGCCTTCCCCCACCTCCTCCAGTTCAATTAAGGAACAACATGTTTTCCAGCCCTGCCACCATCCTTTTATCTCCGGTTCCTTCTCGTGCTGCTGCTCTGGCTCTGGCTCTCCCTTTGCGTGACAGCAGCAGCGCGGTACCCAGCTCCTACAGCCCTGTCTCGCAGCCCACAGGCTGCCTGTGCGAGGGTGTGCACGTGTGTGTGTATGCCCGTGTGTGTGCACACGTGTACATGCATGTGAGTGTATGTCTGTGTGTGTGCCTACATGTGCACGTGTGTGTGCATGTCTGTGTGTGCACGCATGCATGTGTACACGCATGTGTGCATGTCCACACGTGTACATGCATCCGTGTGTGCATGCACGTTATCCCCACCACTACGGCAGCACGGACACTGGGGTGTCACTTTGCTGGCTGCCCCCGCTGAGGTGGTTTTAGGTTAGAGAAGGTGGTTTTGGTAGCAGGAAAGGAGGGGGGGGTGGTCAAGGATGTGTTGTGTCCAGCTGAGCTGTGCCTGCCCAGTCACCCCAGCAAACACCCGGCAGCGTGGTCTCTGTGTTTTCTGTGCTGTGCTCTGGCGCAGACGATCTGTGGGGAAGAGATGAAGCACAGCCCTGGGGAGAGGTCTGAGGGGGGTTAAGAAGAAGGCTGGGGGGTGGGGAGGCCAGTCTGTGGGCGCAGCGGGTGTTGGTCAGGGATGGGTGTGCATTTCCTCCTCCGGCTGCGCTGAATCACCGTTCGCATCTCACTCGCTGGAGATTTGAGGACTCGGTGCCCGGCTGTGTTGCACGCCCACTTTCTGATGGTAAAGGGAGATTTCCTGGAGGAAAGCCCAAACAGAACCCACACACAGGTCTCCCGCACCCAGGTACAAAGTGTCAGCTTTCACCGAGCAGCGTGAGATGCAGGGATAGGGCCCCAGACGGTCTGTAGGCATTGCAAATATATTTGATAGCACTGGCAAGCAACAGCTCGAGGACATCACCTACAGGGAGACCCCACCAGAGCTGCAGGCATTGGCTGTTCTGAAGTTGTTCAATAAATTCCTGGATTTAAGGCTGAGAGAGATCGTTCAATCATCCTGCCTGACCTTGTCTGCCACAGTTCCCCCTTCATGCTGGGAACTGGGGATGGGGGTTGAGACATTTCAGAGTGGTACCCGGGGGTGCTGCGGATGGGAAGCCCCTGCCTCACTCCATCACCCACCCACCCAAAACGCATCTCCCTGCCTGAGTCAGCTTCTGTCTTACATGTCTCTCACTAAATCAAAGGACCCTCGTTCTCCCCGAGGGTAACGTTCTGTTCTAATCTCAGCAGGGAGCTTTTCACATCCCTCACCATCAGGGCTTTCCTCCTTGTGGTCCCTTCACTTCTTGCCAGCCCTGCCTTTGGGGATGAGCCAGGCTCCACGTGGGTGCAGGGAGATCTCATCTCACCCAATTACCCATCTGGGGGTCAAAGGTCTAAACTGAGCACATCACCCTAAACATCACAACAGTGGGCAGGCGAGGTGGGCACCCCGGGGGAGACCCGACTCTTTACACTGAATTAGCACAGGCAGGTTTGCAGAGGCTCCGCCAGCCCATGGGCTCCCTCTGACTGATGCCAGCTTAGGAGGAGAATCAGGCCCAGGTCATCACTGGAAGGGACTGATGGATTCATCTTTCAAATGAGTAACTGGGGGAAACTGAGCAACCTTTCCAAAGCAAATGTTCAGGCCCCAGTAGCTATGTGGTGCAATGGGGGAATCCTTCCTGTGCACAGGACCTGGTCCTTGTTTCAGCTCTGCCCTGCTGATTCTCGAGGCATTTGGCAAAAAGAGCAGAGTTGCTTTGAATCTCTAGTGAGAGGATGGAAAAGCAGAGCTGGGCTGTTGGAGAGCCAGAATAAAAAGAGAATAAACCCTTATGAAGTCTCAGGCCTTGGTGTCTGTTGCCACACCGAGCCCAAGTTTTACTGTCCCAAAACACTCCCCTGCATTTCCCGACAGACGGTGGCAGATGCTGAGCAAGATACACGGACAGAGGTCTGTCTGTCTGCGAGGTCTCGCACCATCCAGCGCTGAGGATGGAGACACAGACCCCTGCCATGACACCACGGTGCAGGACCTGCTCGCAGGTACCACCCTGCTTGCTCCTCAGCATCCCCATCCTTAAATCAGGGCCAACAAATTTCTCAGAGCTGTATCATTCACCCATTAACTTTAGTGACGAGCGACACCAGGCACGACAAGGACCCTGGTAGATGAACCAACAGAGAACTGGAGCTCTAGGCAGGTAGAAATCCACCCATCTCCAGCTCTGGAGTTCAAGAAACACCTTCTGAAAGCAGGCTGCAATTTCATGAGTCTCTGCTCCGCACTATTTGCTTTTGCTTTATATTGTGCTCGGAGGGCTCTGGATGACAAGGACACTACGATGATTATGTACTCGTGGCCGCGCGCTGGCTCAGGTGTCTATCGGCCGGAATGAATTACAGCGAGACGGCGAAAGGAAATGCTGCCTTTCATTAAAACCCTGCTTTTCATTTGCACTGGGAGTTTCTCTGGTTAGAAGTCAAACTGCACACCCGCCGCTCGCTAATTGCGCTTTTCAGAATCAAAGGCTTTAGCCAAAGGGATAAATATATAAAATTGTCGGGAAGGAAACATTTTCTTCTTGAATTCCAAGTGAAAAACTGAACTAATATGGACTTCTTTTGATAATAAAAGCAGCAGAAACAGATATCTGATCTCTGTGGCTAAAGGCAGCTTGAAACAGAAGTAAAAGATTCACTTATCAGGCCAGGAGGACTGTTCTAAGTGACTGAAATTACATTAGGAAAATCACATCCCTGTTTTTTTTCTTCTATAATCGTCCCTTGTTGTTTTGGCCCCTTTTCCAGGTAACTCATTCACTGAGATATTTGTTCAATCTCTTCTTTTGTCCCTGTTTCTTAGATCATCTTGTGAAAGGGGCCAGCAAAGAGCTTTGGCGAGACAAACCACAGCGTCCGGGCACCCCCATTGCAGGATCCTCCACATCCCAGCCACCCGCCTCCTTTTTTTTCTCTTTTATTTCCCTTTTTAGTCTTATTTCCCCAGCCCAACAGTGGCCATTCCTCACTCCTCAGGTCCTGGGACAGGGAGATGGAGGACGGAGCCACGCATTGTTAACCCTCACTTTCCTCTGGCTGCTGGTGATTTATTATGAGCAACGAGGCATGAGGACCAGGGAGCATCTTCACTCCATCCCAGCCCGGGGCTGGTTAATTGCCCATTTTAAAGAGAAGTCGGGGGGGGGGGGCAGTACTTATTGGGTGAAAAAGCAGAGGATGTGGAGGTTTAGTCATTTCATGCCTTGGTTCTTAAAGAATTTAAAAAAATGTCTCCCTTTCAGATGAGGCAGCAATGGAAGCACAACACCTGCACCACACCAGGAGGGTTCAGCCTTGAGCAGAGGGGCCAAATCCTGCTCCCAGTTGTGGTTTCAGACACTTGGGTGGATTACTGGGGAGCGCTTCCTTCACCTTCTGCCCAAAAGAGGCAAAGCCCCACCCATGTGCCCCTGTATTCATGCATTTTCACCTGGTTTCTGGGTCAGTTTTCATCACCTCGTTTTCTTTTTGCCTGAAGGATCAAGTTAGTTCACTGATTATGGGGGGAAAAAAAAGAAGACTTGATTACTTAAATAAATAAATAACTAGAATAAAATAACTCCACTGGAAACTCTGCAGCTTTTTGCAACAACAACAAAAAACCAACTGTGAAATTTATGGAACGACAGCTAAATTGAATGAGATTAGGAAGAAAAGGGCCTGTCTGTTTCTGTGAAGAGTTTTTAGAGTTATCATAATTAATTATAACAAACATTTTGCAATGCACATTAAGTCTCAGGCTTCCAGGCTTAGGCTGGTTCCTAACACTCCAGCTTGGGATGCTGGAGGCATCCTCACACCATCCTCATATTGCTTAAAATAATATTAAACGGGGTTTATTTGAAGAAGTCCAGTGTGGCTGGTGCATCCTAGCAGCTCCGGGGACCAGCCGGGCTCCTCGCAGCAGGATCTGACCCTGTGGAAATGCAGCATCCAGGAGGGAAATTAAACCAGGGCAGGGCAGAAATGCCTCACCCCCATTTGGAGGGTTTAAGGAGTTAACGGTGGATTCAGCTTTACCTCCCTCACCCCTTCCCACAGGTCCCAGTGCCTGGCTGGGGAGGATGGATGGGCACTAATGACTCCAGCACCACTCGTTAAGATTTAATTAGGGACTGCTGGCTGCAGATCCGGATCCAGTCCCACCTGCGGCTCCTGGCTCTGCACAAATATTAACTCCCAACACGTAGCAGCCCACAGATGAGCTTCTGACTCTCTCCCCTGGCTGCCCAGGTTGGTAATGGATTGGGGAAGGATGTCAGGGGAGGCTGGGAGAGATGAACAGGCAGCAAAACTGGGGAAAACAGGGTGATAGGGATGCCTGAGGATTCATGAAAGGTAAGAGGCTCCTTGGAGCTAGATGGGGGTTAATGGTTGGGTTTCATGATCTTGAAGGTCTCTTTCAACCAGAACAAGTCTATGAATCTATTGCGTTCACCTTTAAACCCTCCCCAGGTTTTTGGGGTCTTTTTTTTATTTCCTAAAGGTTAAAAACTCATCAGAACATTTCTGCTGGGTCTCCTCACTCTGGTGCAGGGACCCAGCAGTGCTCACCCCGGCCCTAGAAGCAGGGGTAGCTCAGCACCATGATGCCTGGGACCATTTTAGGTCCCAGATTGAGCAGAACTGCTCCTGCCACATCCCACGGACATAGCAGTGTCCCCAGAGCGAGCCAGGCGCTCAGCACGCTGCTGCTCCTCACTGCCTCCTGGCATCCCCAAAGTCTCCCTGAGTATTTGGCCCAGTGACAGCAAGAGATGGTTGGTTGGGCTTCTCATGGTGCTAACTGGACTCATTTTGTTATTATTATTATAGCTCCCATCCCGATCCCCAGCCATTGACCCAGGTTGCAGTTACTCCACAGGTACAACCAAGCCAGATGTAGGGACATGATCAGAGTTTGCAAAAGCTCTGCAAAAACTTTGCAAAAACCAGTGCTGGTCCAAGACCCAGGTTCACAGAGCTGAGGACTTTGGATTAAAAAAAAATAAATTAAACCAAACCAACCCCCCCAAAAATGTTCTTTTGGTGCCAGATTTGGTTTTAAACAAGGTTATGAATTCTGTTTCCAGCCAAGGGTGCCCAGCTGGGACCCACAGGACGAGCAGACAACAGAAAAAAAGCAAGAAACACAGAGTTAGATTCCTTCCCAGAGCAGGAAAATCTTTCTCAATATTTAAGAAAAAAAAACCCCAAAACAACAAACCACCAAGTTATGCCAACGCAACTCCACTGAAAATTTTTACTTAATCTGCTACCATGATTGAGCCAGATGGATAAAATTAAACCTGCCGGGGAAGAGCCACACGTGCTTTTCTTCATTTGTAACCAATATATCCACTCAGCCTTCCTGCATGGATTATGAAACACAAATCTCCATGCTTTCAGAGCCCAGAAATAAAGAAATAATGGCATCGAATTAATATAAATATTGGGGGAAATCACATTTCCTGTCATTTAAAGAAGAAATCTTTATCCAACAGAAAAGTTGGCAGGTCTCTCACAGCGCTGCTGGTTAAAATAAAATATATAAATCATTAAACAGGACCCAGAAATCCCAAGACTGATGGAAAATTGTGGTATTTTCTAAAGTGAAGATTAAATCACACCCTTTGATACACATCCCATGCTGCGTGTCGGAGCAAGTGGGTCCATGGGGATTATTTGTGGGTACATCCAAAGCTTGTATCACTTCAAATGCTGGGTTAAATCTATTTTTCTGTGTGTCTCTCTATATAATGTCTCTCCCAGGCCTTCTCCACTGTCCCATCCTCATGGGGTCCCAGGAGGTTAATAGAGACATCCCTGTTTCTCCCTTCCAGGCAACAAATCCATTATGTAAATGGAGCTGCCTTTGACTCAACAGCCTGTACCTTTTATGCATTTTGGCAGAGGAACATCATTGACTCATATCATAAATCAAATATTTCTCCCCACAAAGAGCCAGCCAGGTTTGGAACACTTTCATTAGGGTTTGGGGACACCCTGTCCTGGACGGCCAGGCTCAGACCCAAATTGTCCCCTCCCAGTTTCATTAGCAGAAGGGAAAGTGGTGGGGGCTCAAGGTAGCCCTCAGGATGGGCAAGATGGGGACAGGGTCATCCCCCTTTCCCAGTGACCCTGCTGCAGTGGTGCTGGGACCAGACAATGTGCAATGGGGGAGTGTCTGCAGGTGGAGGGAGCCCAGAGCCCCACCAGCTTTCTGCATGGGCACCCAGCACCAGAGCCCACGGTGCTGCTGAGATGGCTCTGACCAAGTTATTTTGTCACCTTCTGCCTCATTTTCCTCCTTTCTGACGTGCCTCTGCTGCTGTTAATATTGATCATTGGGTTTTGAGGTGCTCAGATGAAAAATAGAAATTAAAAACCAGCCAAGTGCAGGAAATCACTGCAGGAGCAAAGTCAGGAGGACTCTCTAACCCCAGCCAGCCCCTCTCAGCCCACCTCGCCTCTCTGTCTGCAGCAACAGCCGACCCTCATCCATCACCCCGACTCCACCAGAGCCTTCTCCAGCCTTCGCACCTCCTCCCAGGAAGCACTGACGTGCCTCTTGGACTTAAACCTGCAGCTGGGAAGGGTGGGGGGTTAATTTTTCCTGGAAAACCACCTCAGCTCATTTCCCAGGTCCAAAATGACCAAAAGTGGAGAGCGTGAAAGAAAAGCTCCAGCGCGCATTGGACACCAGGCAGGGAGCAACCACCCCTGCTGTGCCAGACTGGGACCAAGGACTTCCCTGCCCCAGCACCCTTGTTTGGAGGATCACCTTTGTTTGGAGGGCCACAATCACCTGCATTGGCAGCAGCAGACTCCAGACGTTTGCTCTTCTCCCACGTCTGCTGAAGATGGGGCAGCCAAGTCCATCACAACGCCATACCCAGAACAGAGCTCACGTCTCTCCTGAAGCACTGAAGCCAACGTGTGTCTCTGCCAGGACCAAAGCAACCACCATTAGAGGCTCCTTCAGGAAAATTCCAGCCCAAGGCTCTAAAAGCAAGTTAGGGACAGGAAAAAAAAACCTAACCGAAACGCAAATTAATTTAATAAGGGCTTAATTGGATTCTCCACAGCGGAGAGAGCTCCTGCTTCCCAGCAAATGCCCCCTGCAGCAGTAGTTGATGAGTCAATCCATTCCCCTCCAGTTACACCAATGCTGAAGCGAGGGACACAAGTCTCTCCTTGCATGACCACAGCCCAGGGCATGTCCTTGCATCCCCACCAAGACTGGCCCAGACAAAATCCATGGGGTGAAGGACAGGTGGGTGCTGCAACAGGAGCACCTTGGGAACACCAAGCCAGACAGTTCCAGTGGACCTCCAAGGAGAAGAAAGCAACTGAAAATAATGGAGAATAGAACCCAGAGCTGAAACCACCCCCTGAAGCCTCCTGACCATAGGCTCAGGCACAAAAAGCAGCCGTGTTTGTCTTTGAATCCTTCACGCAGCTCCAAGCAGTAGCTGCTACTTGCAGCCAGAGCCTGAAGCTGCCCCCATGGCAGTTGTGACCCCTCAAATGAGCAGAGGGACCCCATGGGAGCAGCTGAGCTCCACTGATGGGATTTGCTGTCACATGTGGAACTGTTGGCTCCTGGTCTCTCCTGAACATCGTTGGTCCTCTCTGTCACTGCCCCACGCTTTGCCACACCTCCAACCAACCTCTCCCAAGCAGGATGGCTCTGCTACCTTGTGCTTCCCCCAGGTGACCCACACCAGCTACAAATAAAAAAATCTATGGAGCAAAGCTGTGTTAAATCAATGAGCCCACACGCCTGCTGCTAAGATAAGCACAGCTACCAGGGTCTCTCGCTCCATCTTCAGTGCTGGAGGATTCTCAGAGCCAGAAAACCCAAGGAGACTCATTAGGAGGAGCAGCACTTCTGGCTGGATTTGCTGAGAGTCTCTCTCTCCCCGGCCTCCGCGCACCCCTTTTTCACTGCAGGAAGCCCTGCCCTTGCTCTGATCTGGTATGCAGCATGCAGAGCCCATAAGGCTTTCAAAAATAACATGCTATTAAAATAGTTTTAATCAGAATTCCTCCAGCCAAGACACAGCAGCCAGAGATCCCGCTGCCTTTGGCAGAAAGGAGCTCGGAGAAATGAAGCGATGATGGGGAGGAAGCGATTTCAAAAAGCCCGATTGCATCTTGTTCCATCAAGCTGGACCTGGAGTGTTTCATGAGGTTTGGACCCAGGAGGAGAAACCCAGCCTGGCTATAAGAACAAATTTAGATTAAGAGATGAAGATCCAACAGCAGTTCCTGTTTCTACTAAAGGTTTTCTCTGTGATCTTGGGCAGGTCACAAAATTTCTCTGTGCCTCAAGTTCCCAAGCAACCAAAAAAGCTTTCGCTTCTCTTTTCTTCTGCCCTGCCTGCGTCTTTGGAGTCAAGGTTGTCTCAGGGTGTTTGCAAAGCAGTGTTTTGATCTGAGCTTCAGCCTTACAGTGAAAACAAGGAGGAGAAATCACCTCTGCACACAGACAGGACAGCAGGCAAGGAGCTGGCAAGAGCCCTGCAGAAATGGATCCTGGAGGCAGCATTTTAAGGACCAGTCCCTAGGTTTGGTAATTCCAGCTCCTCTTGGGCACTTGGGGAACTCAGCAGGACCAGGACCCCCTGCAGAGATCGGTGTCCAAGAGCAGCAGGTGCTTCAAAATTCCTGCTTCAGCCAATACATGGCAACAGCTTCGCACACAAGGAGGCAACGGGCTCATCTTTTTGGGATGTCCCCTGGGCAAAGGTGCTTTTGGCAAGATCAGCCTCCAACCGATTGACTTTGGGCTGAATCCTGGCCCAAAGCGTGGCCACTGGTGGTCACTCACTGGAGAACAAGGGTCTGACTGAGGTTCTGTTCAAAAATAAAATCCAATTTTGCTTATTACAATCTGCATATCTACCCATTTTAAGAAAAATCAAATCCATGACATCTCCAGGAGGCCACCTCCCATCACTGCCCGAACCATTAGGACAGCCCAACTCAGCCCTCTACCAGAACCACCACAGGGATGCGTTCACTGGCTGATGGAGACTCCCAGTGCTGCTCTAGATTCAACTTGGGTGTGGGAAGATGCTCTGGAGGGGTTTTGCAGCCTTGGTGATTTTTTAAATATTATTATTAAAAAAAATAAATAAATCCTCTCCTCTGTTGTGCATGTGGATTCTCCAGGGTCTCATAAGGAGAGCTATAAAACTGCACTCAGCCACAGGACCACTGCACGGTGGGAAATGGGCTGTTCACAAGAGCTGGTGCAAACCCTCAACAGCAGCACTGAACATTTTCATGTTCTTCAGGCTCCCTCGGTCCTTCAGGAATACAAAAATTAGCGTCAATTGAGATCAGAACCACCACCCCACAGTGAAGCACAGTGGGGCTTTCCAGCCTTCAGGGAATGGGACATTTCAGGGGCATTTTTTTAAATAAAATGTTAAAAGTTCATTGTTGTTTTGGCTTTTTGTTTTTTTAACTACACTCTGGATGAGGATAATTTGCCAGTGTGGACTGAGATCATGTTTTATTAGGACAGGTATTAACCTTCTGTCTGCTAAAGCCAAAACCAGCATGCACAAAACAGTCCATCCATGGTGGCCATGGGCAGATGGAAGGAGAAGGAGGAGGAGGAGGAGGAGGAGAGTGAGCAATTCTCAAAGACCATTCAAATCCCTGGGGAAATATTTGGGAGCAGAGACCTGGAGCACACAGCAGCCCAAGCACGAGCGCGTTCGCTTTGGAAATCAAACAGATGGTTTATAGCTGAGAGAAACAGGCAAACAACGAATGGGTGCGCTGGAAAGAGCCAACAAAAGCCAGATGTTCGGGATCGCTTGAATAACCTTAAAATACACTTTCTAATTCATGAATTGCTATGAATTGGGGTTTTTTTTTCCTCCATTTCCAACAATCCTGAGGCATGTGGTGGCTGCACCCATTCCCATCCCAAAAGGAGGTGGTTTCCCCACTCTCTCCTCCTTGCTTTACACACACACACAAAAAAGGGGGTTCAGCCCTTGTTTTCCACCCACTGCAAAAAATCCTTTCCCCACACACACCTCCCGGCTGCACAGCCCAATCTTCCCAGTTTAGCAGCCCCAAGCCCCATTGCCAACCACCCGTGCAATGCTTTGCTGGACAGACTTCACGTCCAGGAGGTTCCTGCCCATTGCCATACGGAGATGCAAAGTCACAGCCCCAGATTTAATTAAAAGAAAATACCCCACGCCAACAGGAGCCTCGATGTCTTTCAGGGTTGTCTCAATAATTATAAAATAAATTGCATTTCTATTGCACCTTTCATCCTCAGATCTCCAAGTGTTTTACAAGGGTTTATTAATTTAGCTTCCAAATAGCCTTTCCCACTGACGTTGTATAAAGATTTAATAAACAGGTAGTGGGAGAAGCAGGCAGCTGCTCTGGGGCATGTGGCAGGTCAGCAGTGAGCATGGAGGCAAAACCCCCAAATGCCAGAGCGTGCAAGGCACGAGGGGGTCAAAGAGGGGGAAAAAGGCTGTGAGATGGAGATCTGGCCATTACTGCACCCGTTGTCCCTCAAGAACCCCAGAGTTCCCCACGGCTGCCTGCTGGGGCAGGGAATGGCTGCTGGGGAAGGGGGAAACCCAGGCTGGGAGCATGAGAAGCTATTAAGGCACATGATATATTGAGGGAATTAAAACACATTTAGGGAAATCTCCAAATAGGGTTTGTCTTTTTCTCCCCCCCCCTTTTTTTTTAGCTTTAAAGAATAACACTGCCCGTCTCAAGCTGTGGTAATGTATTCAGGCAACACAATTGAGTCAGAGCTAATTGAATTTAAAAGCAGGTATTACATCGGTGCCTTCGGAGTGAGTACATCCTGAAAATCACTTCAGTGATGAAGTGTTTTACCCAACTACTACTTAATCTTTTTACATAGCAAGCAGAATTAACCCTGCTGTGCCGTCGTCATTAAGGGAACCAAATGAAGTTGCCTGGTGAGGTTCAAATGTGCTGCAAGTGGTAAAACTTCAGCTAAAGTTTCTTAAATCCAGAGGGAATTCTTTTTTGTGTGCGTGTGTGTTGTCAAATCCTGCAAAGTGGTTTAAACCAGGTCAGTTATCTGGGTCTTGTTTTACTTTCCTTCGTTAAATCTGAGAGGAAATCAGTGCACCTGGCCCTGGGTATAAATCCATATATGATGAGAGAAATAGGTCAGCTTCCTGCTCCCCTCTCCTTGGTGCTGTCTGTACCTGCCCCCTTTTTCTCATTCCCATCCCTTTTTCTCTTCCCCTCCCTCCCATCATCCTCTCTCCAGGAGAAGGGAGAAAATAAATAAAGGAGAAAACATGCCCTGAAGAAAACTCCGAGAATAATCCATGGCCATCTCCCTGCAGCAGCACCAAGCACCGTCCAGACCCCCCCCTGCTCTCCCCTGGCAGCTAAATAAGTCCCAGGGCAGGTCAGTGACCTTAAAGCTATGAGACATTTACTCTTCATCAATGGAGTAAAAGCCCGTAGCTTCTCTCTATATAGATATTTATTTGTAATATATATACTTGGATATAAATTTATATATACTCGGTATTATATTACTTGACATTCAATAAATCAAGTAATATATCAAATATTATGATGTCAAGACATCGCTTGACGGCAAGATTTCACCACTTGATACCAAGATATCACCACTTGATACCAAGATTTCACCACTTGATACCAAGATATCACCCCTTGATACGATATAATAATCTTACCTTTTATTATATATAAAAATATATTGCTTTATATATCACTTTATATATTTGCAAATGACTTTAAGTGTTCTCATATTATATATCACATATATTATACATATTTATTTATAAATTTAGTCTCTTGCTTTACACCAAGTGAAAGCCCAGAGCAATTAGCTGAGCACAAGAGCTTAGTGCACCCCTCACCCCCACCCTCAGGCCGCTGCAGGGTCCTGGGGGAGGTGATAGAGCCTCCTTCTCTAGGCTGGAAAGGGAGCAGGGAAAACACCCCAAAGAACCATTTGCAAAATGATTCCAGCAACTCAACATTTTTTGGCTGGCTGTATTTCTCCATCAGCTCCCAAGGCAGTCACAAGGGAATTGGGAAAAGCTGTGGGGATCCCCTCAATGCTTCATGAATTTCAAGCACAGACAATTGATTTACATCGCCAGAAATTTGCATGGGGATAGGAGAGGGGGAAAAAAAAAACCTTAAAAAAAAAAAAAAAGGAGCTCTTCACCATTCATTAATTTTCTCTAAAATTCATTCATCCAATTAGGCAGCTGAAATGGTGCGTTGTAATTTAGATACCCTGTGACACACCGTGACTATTGATGGTTCCTGATTCAAAGGGAAGAGGAACAGAATAAATCCCATGGTATGGGCTCTTCAAAACCTAATTTCCTTCTAGTTATGAACCAGGAAGTCATCCGGAGAAATCAGAAGAGATTCAGACAAATTTTAGTTGAGCATTGAGAAAGGGAGGAGGTTCTTCACTAGTTCTGAGCAGGAGTCTGAGCCTCATCTCTCAGCTGAAAAATTGAGGGAAATCTTCCTTTACAAAATATCTTAGCCTTTATCATGGATGAATCTGAAATAGGGGCACCCACCCTTGTGTGTCCACCCAGAAGAGCATCTCCGACAGCATCACCAGCTTTCCAAACTGGGATTTCATTTTCAACCTCATCATCTTTATTAGCAAGGAGAGGTACCGGGCAGGACATCTGCCAAAGTCAGTACATCAGGTTTGTGCTGCAGAGGGCAGGTTCTAAGAATAATAAATGAGGTGATTTCACGTTGCCTCTTGGCCATTAAGAGTCACTGCAATTTGCTGACCGAGATGGAAGTGGATGTTACCAGGGTAATAAAGCAGCAGCGATGGAGGGGGGCTGTGGCTATTACCAGCCAGGTCTTCCTGCTCCACGGGGCTCAACCCATTTCACAGAGGAGGAAAGCAAAGCACAGGGTATTATCAAGTTTTTCAAGGTATTTTTCAAGTTGAATAAAGTTGAGAAAAGAAAAAAAAAAAATCTCCCTGAGGTGCTAAAACATGGAAATCCAAGTTTTCCCTAATTGCCCTCACTGAGCTGACTGGGAGCAGGGGCACTCCAGCCATTCGCCTGCAAGGTGCAGTGAAATGGCCCCATTTAACAGAGCTGAAGAGGGGAAATCTGGGACCAGATGAAGTCATTTGAAGGCTCCCACAAGTCAATCACAGGCTGTGGAAGAAAATGGGGGGAACTTCACGTTCCTCTAATGATGGTGAAACCCCAGGGCTGGGCTCAGGGTCCTGCTCCCCCTCAGGGCTACAGGCACACACAGCATAAATAATAGAGCAATAAATATTCAAGTCAGCTGGTTTCATCCTTTAAGTGAATATGGAGATATATATAGATGTGTATTTAGAGTTATAGGCAACTCATCATCATAACATGTGAGCACTTATTGAGTTTTCCAGGATTTAGGGTGAGATCCAGAGATGCACTTTAGGTGCTGTAACTTAGGCAACGTGATGCCTAAAATAGGCAATGGGATGCTCAAGGACACGGCTTCCAGGTGCGGTCGATGCCGAGACCTCCCAGAGGAAAGTCTCCCTTCCTGGCTGCGTCAGAGGATTTTCTTGATGTCCCACAGACCTCTTGGGGCAGCACCAGGGTTTGAATCCAGATGTCCTCAGCTTCAGCCCAACACCTCGGATCCCAAACTCACACAGAGCAAAAGAAAGTGATATAAACTCGTGGTCTGGGGAGCAGGAAGCTTCCCCCTTCCCTCTGGATGCATTTCTTCCCTAACCCCCATAATCCCTCCTTATGAGCAGGGGAAAACCCTCTGCCTGGGCAGGCATTAGAAGGAGCAGAAGACCAAAACCTTCACAAGCTGCTCCATACCCCCAGGGATGGCTCATGTTGCTCCACTGCAGAGAGGAGCACCTGCCTTTTATTTTTTTTTTTTTTTCCCCTCAAAAAAATTAAGCTCCAGAAATACAGAGTTAAGATCTGGAGGTAAAAAGGAAACTCCTGGTGCCAGGTTCCTGTCAGCACATTGGAGAAAAAAAAAAAAGTAGTAAATAAATTTCACTGAGCCTTTTGAAAACGCTGTAATTGCCTTTGTGGTCTAATTGCTCCTGGTTTTACAGCCTCATTTCTTGTCATAAAATTAGTCCCACTTTTTATGCTTTTTCCTTTGCTACTGGTCTGTGATTATTATTTTTTAATTGCTTTGGTATGTTGATCTCGCCCACATCTCCCCGGGGAAAGGGACCTAGTTCTGCGGCTGTTGCCCATGTGGAGGATGCCGTGGCTGCCAAAGGAGATGGACGCTCAACTTTTGGGGTGAATAGTAGCATTAATCTCCCCAAAATTGCCTTTAATACCCAAGAGCAGGGCTGGGCACAAGGACGGTGGATCCAAGCAAAGTTCAGCCATGAGGGAAAGAACCATTTATTAGCAACGCAGCGATTTCTCGCAGGACTTTCCGGTGCAAAAAGAGATCTGGATACAAACCCCAACCAGCGGGGATGTGGTAAGAGCATAAAAGGAACTGAAACCAGCTGGAAAAGATAAAAGCTGCATCATTTCAAACCCTTTTAATAACCATCTTATTTCAAACAGCACCAACTTCTCTCCAGCTCCCCAGACCAGCGTCCGTATTTGTTCTCTTTTTGATATACAGCCTCAATTGGAAGCCGTGCGTGAAGTTTATTAAGCCCGGGTAATTTTCTATCAGTTCTGTGTGCTATTGATTTCATCTATACCCTTATCTTGCTCTGCCTGAACCTGAAGTCATTTAACACACAACCCCCCCCCCAAAAATGCACAGAATTCTTCAAAAAAAAGCAATTATTATGGGATGGAGGATGTTGCCACTTTGGATGCATTAACAACGTGCTGAAAATGACTGTGTCGAAGATACAAATCTTATTAAGGAGACTTTGATGATACCGAGACTGCAACAGAGGGAACAGTTTGAGCTGAACCAAAACACGGAGCCGAATCCGAACTTCGCTCTGCAAATTTCTGTCTCAGGGGTGGAAGGAAAATTGGATTTGCTTTGGCTTTCTTCCAGCCTTGCTTCATCCTGAACCAGCTCTCCACTATCCAACCTCTCCCACGTCCTTGGAGTTACTCCCAGTTTATGGCATAAGCAAGAGTGAGCTCAGAGCGAGCAGCTCTACCCACCGCGCTGGCAACGCTCAGAGCTGGCACTGGGCCACCTTGGGCTTGCAAGTCTTGCACAGTGTCAGAAATGCAGCTCCTCAATGCAGAGAAACAAACCTCGAAGCCTTCTCCAGGCCACAAAGGCTTTGCAAAGATCTTCAGCTTGATCCCAGGCTTCTCGTGTGCTCCTCTGCAGAAAGAGAGCACCCAGAGGCCATGGGATAGAGGGCACCATGTCCTACATGCACCTTAAGTCCAAAAGCAGCCACCCCAAGCCACCAAAGCTGTTTTCCACAGCTGGATCATCAGCCTTGTGTTTGGGGTTCCACAAAGACAACGGTGGCAGAGCAAGACAGACACGGGTCCCAGCAAAACCCAAACCTTCCCAGAGCTGTGGGATGCCAGGATTTGGGGCAGGTCCATCTGTACTCCACTCCTCAGCTCTCAGCTAACTGGCACAAACCACCCTGCAGTGACATTTAAAACATATTAATTAAGAAATCAAAATGTAGTCGTCGAATTCAGCCTGTTCTCCAAGCACAGCTCCTTGTCAGTCACAGGGACTGGCATAACCTGCCCATCTCCAAGCCCTGCAGCATTCCCTGCTCTGCCATAACCAGAAATGTCCTTATATTTTGTGGGTTTTTTTTTTTCTTTCAGTTTTCCATGGTTTTAGATCACCTTCATGTTCTCTACACCAGTCAGACCAGCATAATCCAGGAACATCAACTACCCCAGACCCACAGCACAAGGAGAATTTGTTCTGGCTGGACTTTAAAAAAAAAAAGCAAAGTACAGCTGAAGGCTGCAAGATGAGTTGCGGGAATGAGAGTGCTTTGTGGGACACCATCCAATTCCTGCTGGACAAAATCCATCATCCCCTTGGTACTCACCTGCCTCTGCGCCAAGAGATGCCAAAGATAGCCTGGAGCTTCAGAGATCTCCAAAACTTCATCCTACTAACTCGAGGTGGAGCACCTTGGGGAGACAAGGAGAGGAAACCCCAGATGAGTTTCCTAGACCTTAGGAACATGCCCAAAAAAGCAATGGGAAGCAGCAGGACCACTCCCCAGGACTGCAGCCCATCACCTTGTGCTTATCCCCAGCATTCTCCAAACTTCCCCGAAGAACATCTCTCCAGCACAAGCAGCCCAAGAGGATAAGCTCAGGCTCAACTCTCCTCTTCAATTAATCTCATCACCATCATCTGTGGGCATTTTGGGGTGGGGCTGGAAGGTGATAAAGGCTTCCAGCCCCTGGCCTTGTAGGGATATCAGGGGAGTTAGTTGTGTTGGGTTGTTGTTTTTTGTTTGGTTGGGTTTTTTTTGTGCAGCATACTTGGGGAGAAGAGATGTGCAGAGGGGAGGAAATAAACTTGATGCTCCATCATCATCGCCTGAAGGCAGCCAGGCACTTCCCAAAGAGCCGAGGAGCAGCCCCACGGCTGTGACATTTGCAATGCATTAAGTTTAAACATTTTCAATAAAGAAAAACAATCCATTCAGACTTGCTTTATGATTCATAGTAATTGCAAATAGAAGCAGTTAATATAATTGTCCAGCTGAGACCAGCAGGCTGGGAACATGTAGCAGTGAGATGTACAATCAGGGAAGGTTGGGAGGGAATTTAAGTGCAGGTTAAGCAAATGCATTACTTTAATAACACACAGAGACAGCCCTTGTAGTTATAAAGAGGATAAAATAAATATTGTACCAGAAATCTACAGAATGGGAGGTTTTATCACCAAGAACTGCCCGCTTGCTATTTACTTTCAATTTAGATTTTACAAAAGCTGCTCTTGCCATGTTTTTTATGTATGGAAGAGAATGACTTGAATTGACAAATGACCTTATTTCTCCATAACTTTTACAAGGGAGCCTCAGTTTCTCAAAGAAAAATGATCACCTCCCAGCAGTCATCCGGGGGAGAGAAAGAGGCTTTTATTCCTTTTTTTTTCTCTCTCTTTTTTAAAAAAAAATAAATAAATAAAAAATAGACTATAATTCAAAGAGGAGATGGTGCTTCTGCTCCTCTCTGCCTTGGAGGTGGGCCAACCTCTTCTCCAAATCAGAGAGGGAAGGGACCTGCTTCTCTGCAGTAGTTTTGTCCCTGAATTTCAGCCTTTTCCTTATTCCACCTCGGACGTGACTGTGATGGTTGGTAATGGCCTGGGAGGAGAGTCCAGCTTTGGGACACGGCTCTGATGTTGCTCATGACCCTACTATGTATGGGTTTCCCAATCCTGAAAATTAGAGGTTTCTCCCTTCTAAATAATTATCTTGAGCTGGTTCCATGTGAATCATGTAAAGAGGAGGGGGTTAAAGGAGAAGCTGTTGAAAAACATCATCATCATCATCATTTATCCGGCTTAACCAAACTCTGGCTCTCCAGAGAAGAACTATAGCGCTTTATTTATTAAAAGATATTTCTGAGGGCAACACATTAAATGGAAGTATCTTGTTCACAGCCTCCTGACTTAACGACACATAAGCAGCTAAACAAAACAGAACATCGGCTCGTTACAACCATTTATAAAATATTAAGGGTCTTAAAAATTAATTATTCACAGACACCTTCCGCCTCTTTAAGGGGGAGAATGAGGCTGCACAGGCTCAAGCAGGTCAAATGAAATCCAGAAAGAGAAATATCACTGGAAAATTCCCTCTGTGTCTTCACTGGTGTCCCCTGTTATTTCTGGAGGGGCGATGGATTAATAGGATGGGTTAATTCTGGAGGGGCAGTGCCTGGCTGTTGGCACCTCCACAGCAGGCTGCCTCCTCTGGCATCCCCATCCAAGTGGAGGGCTTAAGAAATGCAGGATAAGAAATGCAAAAAATATCAATACCTACCCCCCCCACATGCCCTCCCCAAAGCCAAATGAACAGTGGCTCTTGCAGTGCACCCCAGGACCAGCCATTTCACTGCGTGGTTGCAGATGGAGTAAACAAGGCTGTATCCAGAGGGCTTCATACCAGGGGAGGGAGACGGGGAATGTAATTTTAAAGTCACAGAATTTAGCATGAGAAGGTAATGGGATTTCAGTGGCTTTCCAGTAAATGTCATTGCTGTAATTAGGAGAACAATTATTGTCAACTGGCAGAATTGTCCCCTATCTATCATTTCAGCAGGAACAGCCAGAGCCACAATTAACACCCACACAGGTGGGTCCTCCAGTTCAAACCCTGCTAAATGGGATCGACAAGGGCAGAGCAGCACCCGCCGCTGGCCAGAGGTGCTGAGGAATGGGGATTCTGGGGGGTCCGTCCCCACCGCTCCCACTCCTGATTCACGCCAGCCTTGCACAGGCAACGTCGCCCGTCTCGTCTCGATGGAGCTGTTTAACACCAGCCTGGCGCTCTGGCCTTGTACAGGGAGGGCTTTAAGGCGACTGCTCAACTTGGAAAATAATGTGCTGAACTGATTTACAACCTTGGAGACCAAAGCTGCCTCCACCTACAGCAGCAGGAAGCTGGAGGAGCTCCAGGGAAGAGGAGGAGGATGCCCCAGTGATGAAGCTGGCCCAGGAACATGTACGTTATCTCCAGCTTCACCGCCATCTACTTATTTTCTTGATGAGAAGGTTGCTAAAAGTGTAGCTGATGGCACATCTGAAGTACGGGGACTGATGAGTGAAGAAGTTCCCGTGATGTTAGAAGAAAGGGGTGGCTGCAGCCACACCCTGCTGTTAACGGCACCCCAGTCCCCCGAGACACCTTATCTCATGCTGGAGCCCAGCATTTCCCAGCTCCACGCTCCCAAATCCCTGTGTCCCTCTGCACGACTGCTGCTGCTGAGCAGCGCTGCAAACTGGGGCTCAGCAGAGCACACAAAGCCCTTCCCCAACTCTGTGGGGGCAGCACCACCACCAAAACCAAAATCCAAAGAGCAAGCAGCAGTGTGCATCTGAATTCTCAACTTGGGTAGAGAAGAAGCTCCTGCTCCAAAGGGAAGGGGGATGTAGTGGGGGGGAGGAGCAGAGGGGCAATTCCATCCACTGAAAGCATTTGAAGCATCTTTGCAGCTTGCTACAATTAACTGTGGCCAGAGTGCATTAGCAGCCTGGTATGATGATTAACAAGCTCTCCTAATAGCTGTTTTTAAACCTGCTTAAAAAAAAAAGCAAAAAAAAAAAAAAGCTGGAGCAGAACTGGAAGGGGGTGGGGAGACCGGGTGGTATCTCCAAGGAAACCAGAAACAAAATGGGCTTTGGCACATCACAGAACCAGGCGAGTAATCAAAGATTACAACCAGTTTTAATTTAAGGTTAATTATTGTTTACTCTCTGGAGGCTGCCCCGATGGAAGGCAGCAGTTGGTCTGACCTTCAGCAGCTCGTAGTGGGGCCCTCTGGTTCTTCACCCGGAAAGGTTCACCAGCATCTCCCAGTGGGAGCGGGGATGGAGAGGGGGAAAAGGAGGCTGCGAGAGGGAGGAATCGATGGAGGAGGATGGTGAAAGGAAACGGCGATGGGGGCATCCAGTGCCGAGATGGATCCTGCCCCAGCTGCAGGCTGAAAAGCTTCATTCAGCTTTATTTGAATGGTTGCCCCCACTGCAGACATGGTTAATTAATATTGGACTCCCATCGATTTCCCATTCGCTGGAATCACACTGGCATTTTCGCACAAAAGCAGCTCTGTTTTTATCAATGAAAGTGCTGCGTGTGGAGGTGTCTTCCCCTGGTGAGACCATCTATACCCACGGAGGAGAGACAGAGGCTTTAACGTGGCCAGGTCACAGGTGCTTGCTCAGGGATGGGGGATCCTGCCCAGGGACAGGGCAATGTGAGGATGGAGGATCCTGCCCAGGGACAGGGCAATGTGAGGATGGAGGATC
>JANIJG010024549.1:2024-20519 GCA_024611175.1 Megaceryle torquata
AAACAAAAAGCGAGCAAACAGGAAAAAGAGAAAAAACAACAAAACAAAAAGCAGACAGAACAGGAAGGGGGGGGGGGGGGGGGGGGGGGGGGGGGAGGAGATGAGCTCACGCATGGAATTATCTCAGGAGATAGCAGTGTTCGTAGAATTTTAAGGAAAAATGGGAAAATAACACTTTTGCTATAAAGATTTCAGGACATTGATTCTCAAGGCGGATTTTTTTTTTCAGTTTATGAATTAATTCCTAGGCTATGAATAACATCTTGCCCTCCATTAACATTTTTCTTCCCTTCTGAGCAGTAGGAAAAAAAATCAAGCAATATTCTTTTTCCTTTGTATTTCAACACACATGGGTAATAAATGCCAAGCACAACCTTGCCATATGCTAAAACTGTGAACTTCCACTAGTATGTAAAAGCTCTGCACCATTTTCACTTTTTCTCCAGCACTGTTCGCTACTGTAGGTTAACACACTCCACTGAAGCAGTGATTTTTCAAAAGCAGAATTGACAAATGCTAAACAGACCATTTTTTGTTGTTTTCTTTTTTTTTTTTTTTTATACTTTGAAACATGCCTACCTCATCTGATAAAACAGTCTTCATTTTATATGAAGTACATATTTTTAATTTTTAGAGATATATATATCACTCAGTGAAACCGAAATTGTCCCATGTGATTACACCACAGGAAGAGCCAGCAATATGTTGCTTGTGTCCAACTGCAAAAAGAGGAGCACATTATGCTTAGAAGAACAGTGTACATTGCATAGGGTTTATTGATTTATCTGGCATAGGTACATATTTCAAGAAAAACAATGGAAAAGATTGGTAACATTTTGCTTGTTTTGATTACAGTATATTCATATGGAGGTGTGGACGTTGTCTTTATCCCTCCAACGCTCCATCACTTAACTTTTAAACTAAGTAATTTATTTTATGCAAGCTGTCAGAATTGTATGGTGGTCTCATTAGGTATAGGAGTGGCCCAAGAGAGATGATCTTGTATGTTGTCACATATTTGCACAACTAAGGCAAAGCTTGTGGCAGGAGTTCACTCTCTATGAGACTAGAAGGATTCAAGCAGGACTTTTTAATGTCTCCTGCTGCAAGGAACTAATCAATCAGGGCTCACAAATCAACCCTGAGACACAAATCCATAGGAAAACAGGCTTCATTAGTTCTGGTGCTCGTGAAACTGCCTGGCTTGCAAAACAACTCTAATAAAGCCTACTTTAACTTCAGTATATTAATGAAGTTTCTTTTTGGGTAAGTATATGTTCATAAATATACAACATTAAAGAATTCTAACTATTGACAGACCATATTATGATGCTATTGTCAGAACTAGCATAATTTTTAACTACTGAACATCATAATCTGTTTTGTGTAATTTTACATCCTGCTTCTCACTGCTTGAATCTCCTTATCACAGTGCTGGCTCGTTTTTTTGGTCATAAGTGAACCTTAGCCAATGTTCCCACAGCTTCTTCATTTTATATGTTCATTAAAGTGTTACAATTGAGTCTTCTCACATATATAAAGCTGAGAGAAGTCTTTGAAATATTAGAGTCCTTGTAATCCTAAATAAATATTAATAATGTGACTTTGAGACAAGGTAATATTTCCTATTTCAAATGTTACCAGTCTGACTATTTTATACACAGCACTTGTTTTTAACATAATATTTGTCTCATCTTTAAAAAAAAAAAAAAAATTGAAGGAAAGACATTGACATGACACAAGATTGGATAAGAAGCTAGGTTGCTTGTTGTTTCTCCAACATCAAGGTTTTCCCATGACAGTTTTATTTTCTCACAGGCTGTCTGGATAAATAAGTGCACACTGTAATCCTTACATTAGTAGAGTGATGAATCAGATTCCTGGATGGATCAATTTGTTGTCCTTGCCATTTGATCCATCTCAATTACTGATGAACAAGTTTCATTCTGTGTTTTAGAGAACAAATTAGTGAAATACAACATGAAGCACTGAAGAAACATTGCCAATCCCAGATGGTTCCCTCTCTTCCCTTAGAAAGATGGTCAAGAAGGGAGTAGAGTAAGTCCCTAAAAACTAAGCTGAAATTAAACAGATATTTGATAGCAGTGACGAGGCCACTGAAGTTGCACTATAATAAGGTGTCATTGATTGTTGTTCTTCCAGCCTAAGCCTGCAAGTTGAGAATCAAGGACATTTTCTAGACTTCTTTGAGATGCCTTAGCTTTGTAATGTTCTGCACACTACACTCAAAACACTCAGGGACTGCTACACTTGATCATTAAAGGCACTACTTATCCATACTGGGAATAGTCTACTTGCAATGATCTTTTCTAGGCATTAAGGTCCTAGTCTGGGCTGTTTCTCTGCTTTTATGTTGGAGTCTAATGTTACTGGCATTTGATGTACCACATTGGTCTCAGACTTCAGATATCTGCATTTATTTTTAATCACTAAGAGGGAAAATATCCAGCTTTTGGTTTCACTGCTACTTTATGCAGTGAAACAATCTCAATTTCACTAGCCCAATAAAAGGAAAAAAAATATTAAAACAAAACCAAATAAACAAACAAACAAACAAATCTACCCAAAGGACAGTAGAAAGTAAATTTGCAATCAGATTGGCATATGTCTTATATGACCCCAGCTGAAGATATGTTGGGTTTTAAATTAAGCAAGAGGTTTATTTGGGGCTTAATAACTTTAAAATTAGAAATCATCCCCTTAAGGCAATTCTAAAATGACACATTAAATCGTTAAAAGTAAACATTGCTTTGCTTTTCCTGACTAGAATAAGGATTAGAACATTTTAGATATAACCCTATCTAAAGTAATCGGAACCTGAACAATAACTTCAGCATATTAGATGAAAGTATGAAAAATCAAATCAGACTACTTCCAAGCATCCTGTGGGAACAAGCATGTTTCACATGGGTGGATTAACAAGGATGGTCTTCTGGACAGCCATCCCTTTTGGACTTTATGCTGCATGTGGCCAGACCGGCAGCAGAGAAGGGAATAGGCTGTACATTCAAATAACCCCAGGGACACCCAGGCCAGAGGAGGGAGAAGAACCCTCAGGACCATCACAGTGAATAACTCAGGAAGCTGATGACTTGTTGTAGACTTCCCCATCTCATTTTTCTAAAAAGAAGACTGAAACTTTTGAGATTAGCACCCAAAGTGCATTGGAAGAGTAAGCATAACACCAGAAAAAAGGGACAGATGATAGAAATGTATTTTCGTCTAAGAGTTTTAGCTGTACGACCAATGAGGTTTTCCTGCATTAATTAAAAAATTTGGACTTGTTAAAACAATACTTGAACAAATAATGCATTCTTGGCTCTGTATATATGTTGTGTTCCCTTTTAGCAATTACAAGACTTTGAGTAAAAGGACCAGATCTGTATGCAGTGTTCAAGAAGTCAAGGCTTTATATAGCAGGAAAAAAATACCATCTGTCTTGCTTTCAATATCCTTCCTGATGATACTCAACATTTTGTTAGCTCTTTTGGCTGCCAGAAAAAACTGAACAGATCATTTCAGAAAACTGACAGATCATTTTCCAGAGCTGTGACTGCCAGTTCTGAGTTCAGCATCACATAGACATGGTTTAAATTATTTTTGCTACACGTGTACTTTACATTCATCTACACTGTAGCTCATTTGACAACCTTTCTCTCACACATTCTATTCTGTGAGATCCTTCTGCCTTTTGTAGCTATTGGTTTGGCATTTACCTGGAAGAGTTTAATCATCTGTAGACATAGTGATTACATTGTGTACTGCCTTGTGGAGGCCTTTTTATAAAGATATTTAATAAAACCAGGTCCAAAACTGATCCACTGGTGACCCAACATCTTTCTGATGCTTATTATAATATTTGATCTTCAAATATTTTCTTTCCATTCTTTAATGAATTTCTATCTATGAAAAAGAAATACATCTCCTACAAAGCAAGCAACTTTTCTCCAACCCATGGTAACTCATTTTTGTGATGATTTTTAGTCTAGAATTTTGTCAAGGGCTTTTGAATATTCAAATGTATTGTGTCTACCTGATGCTCCTTATCCATGTGGTTATGGATGTCTCCCAGGATGCCAGCAGGCTAATGAGCCAGGATTCCCATTACAAAAGCCAGTCTGTTTCCATCAGACTTTCTTCACAGCCTTAGTGATCGTATTCCTTGTTACAAACCCTTTCATCCTGCAAGAGATAGAAGTCAGATGCATCAGCCTGCAGTTCTCAGGATACTCTATATGATCCTACTCTGTAGACATTTTATAGTGTAACCTGGTATTCTATAGAGTTCCTCTATATGGGATTTACAAAGGCAGCCCAGCAAATCTCTGGCACTATGACCATGTGCAATGCAGTTTCAGCTGGATGGACGTTCTCAGATTCCATTTTTTAATTTTTCCAGAATGCAAGGGTTAGTGTCATCAGCTCCTGATGCTTGTTGAGATCTATCTTGGTTTTTGGGTTAATGATAATTATGAAAAATACAAATAAAAAAAAAACCTTTTGCCAAAACTGTGATATTACATTCTTAGATTATTTAAAAATGCTATTGATGTTAATGGTTAAATTATGACTGCTCTGATGTTTATTCTGTTAAAAAAATCTGAGAAGCTATAAGAGATTTGTCATATTTTTGTCTTGAAGTATGAATTTAATGCATTGAAAATTTAGTTTTTAATTTAAAAAATTAATTATTTTAGAGTTTTTTTTTTTTTTTTTTTTTTTTTTTTTTTTTCCTAAATGATCTAACAAATTACAGGTTGTGGTGTATGGAAAGAAAAATAGTTAACACTGAAAAATAGTCAATTTTCAGTGTACAGTTTTCCATCTGAATATATTGATTTGGAAGAAGTAAACTCTATCATGTGAATATACCAGATTTGTAAAATCTTATTTTCTTGTGTTTTAAAGGAAGTGGCCAGAAGTACCTTCAATATTATTTTAAACACAATTTTATTGTTTCATAATGCATCCTGTAATATGACTGTCAAAATAAAAACCTAAAAAGACACAGAATACTTTCCTCTGAAAATTCTGCTCTTCATAAATTGCTACAGGATTAAACTGAAATAATAATTTCTCACATGAGAAAATTCCTATTACTACACAGTTCAGCTACTAGTTAATTTGAAACATACTGTTATTCTGCCCTTTACTACATTTTCTTCTCTTTTTCTCTCCAAGCTTTACAGATGATTCCTGAGAGTTATTTCTTTCCAGGGTCATCACCTCTGGACACTTTCACGAAGCATGGAACAATTTATTTCATGTGAAGATCAGCATTATACTAGCCATTTGTTTTCCATCAGTGTAAGGCAATCCTATTGGACAATATGCTGTAAGGATTACAAAAGTCTTCAAACTCATTCAACAGAAAATGCTTTGGTGGTATCTACAAGAAACTATGATTTGAATGATGCATCAATCATCAAAGTAGTTGAACTGCATAGATTAATGTGCAAGTGAACAGGATGTTAAAATGTACAAATAACTATGTAACTCTAGTGTCAGGAGCACGATCTTAATAGCACAAAGGTCAGGGTTTCCAACTGGAGAACAAATACATGATGCATCTTTGTGATTAGTAATGCAGAAAAACAGGACTTCTACATTGTAGAGGTTAAGTCTCAGTGAACAGACAAGAAAAACACACATCTGATCAAAGGTCACATCTTCTATCTAGGAGACAGAAGAATAAACTGTGATCATGACTGGAAGTGAACTCTTATTCTCTTTGCAGCATATTATTTGGTAAGATTGAGGAGAAGCAGAATAAACCAAAACCAATGCATGTGGCAAAATGTAATGAGGTCAACCTTCAGAATGTTTTGAATTATTTTCATGAAGAGAACTTCTAGTGACATAAAAAATTCATTTTTCTGCTCCTGTTGGTCTCAAGGGTACTTAGGAATCAAACACAAAGTTGGAAGTGGTTAATGAGGCTTTAAAGCTAGTAATTTTTGAAGATTCTCTAGTTTAGTAATTTCTCAGCTTCTAAAATAAAGCCAAGGCATTTCTTATGTTCTACCTACTTTATAGATGATCAAAGGAATAAAGGTGGGTATTGTTTTTTTAAAAAAGGGGAACCAGATGATTTGTTAAGGAGAAAGTTTTAAAGATAACTAACCTCCTTCTTACCCCATTGAAAATGGCAATAAACCAAAAAGGACACATACAATCATAGAAACATTTAGGTTGGAAAAAACCTTTAAGATTATTGAGTCCAACTTAACATTGCCGAGTCCATTGCTAAACCATGTCTCCCAGTGACACATTTAAACGTCTTTTAAATACTTGCAGGGATGGTGACTTCACCATTTCCTTGGGCAGCCTGTTCCAGTGCTTGATAACCCAAGTTAGACAAGACAAGCTCCATGTAATGACAAAATATATTTCATGATGTCATCTTTGAATTTAGCTTTAAATTAAAATAATAATTAGATCTTCTTCCTCTTTTCTCTAAAGAACATTTAACTAGGTAGTTTATCAATATTTTAAACATGCACGGAATTGAATTGGATGTTAAGAGTATTGTATGAGGAGTGTTATGTAAATTTCTTAATCTGTGAACTTTTTAACTCTGTACTACTACAGAATTGAACAGGTCTTGCAAATGCTTCTTCATTGAGGTTAATGGATTTGTGTGGGGAAATTTTTTTTTTTTTAAAAAGTCTTTTAATATATTATATCCCAGTGTGGCTCTGCATTGATTGAAAAATTTATAAGGTATTTTTTTGTCTTAAATGTTATTCTGATGCTCATTAGCCCTTATGTATAACTTGTGAGAATATGAGCAGTTTGCATGCTTTGGTAAGCCACTTGGTAGTTAGTGTCATAAGAAAATATTTCAAGTTTTTCACTGTATCAGCAGTATCCTGAATGGTAAAGATTAGCTGAAATTGTCTGCTAGAACTCGAGCAAGGAATTTGTTATTTATCTGAATGATTTGGTTGTGAATTTGGTAGTTCTCTTTAAAGAAAAGGCTATTTTTCTGTTCTTATTCTGTACCCTAGAGAGCTGTAAATTGGCCTGGGAATGAGACTGGAAATCTTGATGCTCAGAGGCTTATGTATATAGAAGGAATATGAAGATGAAATGAAGAAATATCATTTCTTTATTCTGAAATTTCTGAGTCCCCTGAAAAACATCTAAGTCATCAGAAGAACAGGTTTGCACATCTTTATTTGAAGTTTTCTTTGAAACACCTTACAAAAATAAGTGTTTAATTGGTTGACTACGCATCTTCAGTCTTAAAAAAAGTTTCGTCCGTGTCAGATGACTTTGAAAAAGAGTCTCACCAAAAAAACTGGTGTAGGGAGGTTGCATCTTTCTATACTTCAGCTTTTCCTTCTCACTACCTCCCCAGTAACACAGAAGTGATTTTCCTGTCATAAATTGTGCACTTAGAGCTTTGATCCCTAAATTGAGCAAATCAAATCAAGCTGTTAATTGCTTATTCGGAATAATGTATAATTTAACTAGAAATGCTTATGCATTTTTTCTCATTGCATGTGTGTGATCTCAGTGGTAATCCTGGTGAGTGAGACTTTTTCAGCTTCAGTTCCTACCTAAGTATTCTTTCTGATATGAGCATAAGTAGGAGCTATCAAATATATACCATTCCTTATTTATTTCAAGTGTTTGAACATATATTTGAATGGGAAGGTTTTATTTTCATTCTTATTTCTGTGTGTATCTTTTAAGTCCCAAATTCTTGCAAGTCCCTTCATATTACAGTATATGCACATTCACACAGTATGAATACCTACTTCATAAAATGGAGATAAGGATTATAAACCAACATATTATTGTCTTTTGCTATCATCTAAAGATCACTAAACATACCAAGATATTAAAAATGTCTCATCAGCTGTTACTTGGGAAAATGTCCTACCAGAAAGTAGATTTCTTTCTGTCATAAGAAGATTTTTTTTTTCTGATTCTTTCCCTGTAAAAACAAAAAAAAACCAAACCAAGCAAACAAAAACCAAACAACCTAACAAAAAACCACAAAACAACAAAAAAACTCCAAACCAAACAAAATGCCAGCTTGTCTCAGAATAATTTATGCCCTAAACACTGAAGTGTTGAGACTCAAAGATTTTCCAGCAAGATGCACCTAATCAGTTTCAGCAGGATAAGCAGGATGTGGACCACTTGGAAGAGGAAACACTTTGGAAGCTAATTGCTTCTGACTTTATCTTGTAAATTTTTCTCAGGAAAATTTCTTACAGGGATTAAAGAGTTTTAAAAGCTGAACAGCATTGACTTGTTGCTTTATTGGCATTTTAAACCCCTGAGAGATTTCCTTGCATTCTGCTAGGTTAAAAAAAAAACAAAAAAAAAACCAAAAAAAACACAAATGAAAACCAAAAACCAAAACAAACCAAAAAATAGTGTGCAGAGGTAGTAAAAAAAAAAACCTAAACCCAAACAAACAAAAAAACCCCACAAAAAACCCAAAAAACCCAACCAAATAAACAAACAAAAAAAAAGCAAGGACATATGCATTATAATGTGGGAAAAAAAAAAAAAATGCAAGCAGAAATAATCTTTAAGTAATTGAAATGGAGCGGGATTCCCCTGTTTGCCTGCCAATTTAGTTTCCTTCTGCTCAGTAAGTGAGATCTGGTTTTTTCCCTCCTGCTATAATCTACTTAGTAGAAGTACAAATAAAAGCCATAAATACCCCTGTGTCTGCTGGGCATTATGCATGGATTTTGGAAGTGACATTGCAAAGACTTTGGGTCCATCAGCAGTTGCACTTTAAATTCCTGTTTCCATTGATCTGTAATTTAGACAGGATTTTGACATTTGACATTTTGATATTTCTCATGAAATAGGTAAAAACAATAATTTAGATATTTTTGAGTGCACATAGCAATATGTATTAATTGAAAAGTGTCACCTTTCAATATCACATGCTCAGGTGCGGGGGCAAGATGATAGGACTTTGAAGAGAAGGCTGTGAGTCTGTGTACAGAGGGGTTCCACTCTGACTAGCGCTAAATGAGTCTGAAGCATGAAAACAAATGGCAACATAAGACAAAGAATAAATTGCCCGTGTGTCCAGTCACATTTCATTTCCTTTTACATGGTAGTGTACCTAGACTTTTTTTCACTTCCAGAGGAGGAAAAGCAGTGTGTGGTTTCTGCTCTTCCAATCACCAGCAATAGCATTTTTCTCCATTTAGGATGACATTGTAGCAACAGGGATTCTCTCTTCTGTACCCATACGCAACACAGAGAGATGAACATGTTTTCTCTATTTTTATGTTACTGAATTTTTACATTACATTTTTACATCATAATCAATTGTAACACAATATTGCAACTCAGAAACACGATTCTGTATATTAAATGTATAAAGTCAATGCTACTGAAGATCTGATGAAATCTTGCTGCATTTAATTCTGTAATTAATATTTATCAAATATTATCTCAAGTAATACAGTAATGCTTTTGCTTTGCAATGTAGGACATATTATAGTAGTTCCTCTGGCATTCCTAGCAGAGTAATTTGCTAATTATTTTTTGGCTTTTGAAAATTAAAAAGAAGGATCTTGAAAGGGAAGATAATTTGCAACTACCCTTATAGCGAAACTAATTCACAATAAGGGGCAACATTCAGCTAATGTGATCAGATGAAAACAAATGTCATGGCTTTGGCCTTCTTGATCCTAAGATTTTGAGTCTCAACAGGAAGTCTTAGCTTTGTTTTCTAGACAGTTTTAAATCTTTTTTTTTTTTTCTTTTTCCCAAAAAAACCATCTTGTATGTCATAAATTAGATGAACTTCTTCAGCTTTATCTACTTTTTCTCAGTACATTCCCAGTTTTGTAAAACAGTAGCAATATAATTTTCTCTTACAGCAAGAGTAGTGAGCAGAATCAATATATCTTACTTTTCCAGGTTAAGGATTTACATTTTTTTTTTCACTTTGTTTTGGTCTGCTTAAATACATTAAATAACTTCCTAGGCACATATGTGGCACCTAGCTGTCTAAATTTTCCAAAATAATCCCCAAATCCCTTTAAAAAAGAGATAGCATTTGAAACATTCTCATCTTCTGGAATGGAAACTTTCAAAGGTACAGTATGTTCTTATTTTATCAGCCACTTCATATTTAAGCTGACGATATAGTTTAGAATGTTATCTTCAGTTGCATTATCATAATTCTACTTTTTATTACCCAGTTTTCCATGCACCTCATTTCTACTAACCAAGACCTGTTTTTATTGGCTTGAAGTATCACATAAAGGAACAGAGACACTGCTGAAAAGAGTAAGTAACACATACACAGGCTGCTGAACGGGGAGAAAAAAATACAATACTTTCCAAGAAGAAACAGGGACTGTGCAAAGTTTTCAGCAACCTGAAAAGTAAATGAACTAATCATTTGAAAGTAAAGTTCTATTTGTGAGTACAGAAGGGTAGGGTTATATTTCTTTATAATGTCCTCTATATTGGAATCTTTCTATAAAGAAAATTGTTTAAACATTTGCTTCAAAATTGATGTCCATTAAAACTGACTTTACATTTCAAAGGCATTTTGGGACCTAGTTAGACCCATCTCAAATCTCTGTCTTATGTAGGCTGCACCATCTGAACCTTGAAGCATAGCATGGAGCTTGATTCATACTGGAAAATAAGCATGTTTCTACATCAGCATAAGAAGCATATACAGCTTAGAGAAATCTCCCTGTCTCCATAAAATTATAACCAAACATGATTTTCCTTTAATTGCCTTGGAATTACATGACTGAAACACCTAGGTCCAGAGAGCTACCTCCTGGCTGCCGATCACTTTGCCTGGCAGCATCTGGGAGGGGAAAGGGGATGTCCTACAGCCATGTCTTCAGAGTCACCCTAGGGCTTATGTCATCCTGGAGGATGTCATGGTTTGGTACTACTTACAGAACTTCATGTCAAAGTATGATATTTACTCAAAGTATATAAATTCTAGCTGTTTAGGGGACCTAGTAAACACATTACTTCTATTTGTATTTCATAAGAAAATAAATATCTTATGTTAATGATATGAAAGGTCAGGGGAGAAAGGGGATTAGGAAAGGAGATGGAGCAGTAAGAGTTTCATCGGTTTGTAAGTATGCATATTAGAAAACAGCCTTGAAAGGGCTGCATGAAGAGAGATTTTACTGTTGTTTATTTAAATTAAGCTTCCTTTTCAATTTATTAATTAATATACACAAATGACTCATCTAATAACAGGAAAGGGTGGGATGATGAAGAACTTATATGATTTCACAAGGTTCTCAGCAATGTCATAATTTGTTTTCTTTTGTGTGGTTTCCAGTACAGTTGGAGGTCTGGATTATCTAGAGCATATTTTACTTATTTCTTGCATGTAACTTCGTCTCAGTCCTTCATGTATCAAGAGATATCAAAGAAATCATGGTGGTAAAAATATTTCCAATTTTTGTAAGTTCTTTCTTTTGCACCTCTCTGAAATATATGCAGAAGACCTACCTACTTTGCACAATAACTAACTAGTTTACAATTTTGGGTGCTGTGTAGGAGAGGAAAGTAGTGTCACCTTAATGCAACACCTTAAGAAGAAAATATATTTGCAATGTTAGCAACTTCTGGTTACTTTTTAAAAATTTTGTTAAACAAAATTATATTAAACATAAGAATTTATAAATGTAAAACTTATTTTTATATCACATGTAATTTGTAAATAAAAGCTTTCACATATTTTTTCAAGTATATTTTTATATATAAAATCTTGGATTGTCCAGGTTTCAGTTGTTTGAGCTAAACTACGTAATATGAAAAAAGTTGTCTATCTTCCTAAGCAACAATCCAATCCAATCCAAATTCTTATTATAAAGTATGGGGACTTAAACTATAAGGACAGGAGGCTTATTTATGTCTCTTTGTTGTTAACTCTTACTGGGGAGTACTGCTTAGCATTCAAGAAACTCAGGATATATAAACTGACAGCAACTTCATGAATTAATGAAACCTGAAAATTAGTATTTTCTAACTAGATATTAAAGAAAATTATATCCATGTCAACTATAAATAATTTTGATTTAAATAAGCAAACTTTTTACAACTTCATTTACTTCTTTTTAAATTACTTGTGCAATAAATTCTCCCAAGACACATTAAATAGCAATTACTACATATATTTTTATCCTGTCATAACACTATGAAATGAAAATGCATTTCACTGTCTGGTTTGATGAATTTTTTCAATGTCTTCGTTCTCTGATGAAGGGCTACATTGTTATACTTTCCTCACATTGATTATTATATGCTACTGAAAAACTTAATTTCAAATGGAAAAAAATATTGAATAAATCACTAAGCAGCATAAGAAGGATATTAAAATATTGCTGACATTCAAAGTTGTTAAAAAGCTATTTTACCATTTTTGCCAAACTTCTTCTAGTTTCATTCTAGATACTTTCAGCATTACTTTATGTGAAGTATTTAACAGAATCATAGAAATTTAGGTTGGAAAAGACCCTTACAATCATTGAATCCCACTGCAAACCTAACACTTCCAAGTCTGCCACTAAGCCATGTTCCTAAGTCCCACATCTACATGTCTTTTAAATACCTCCAGCAATGGTGATTCAAAAGTCTTAACCTAATGGGCTTCATTAATTGGGAATGAATGACCCATAATATATGGTTGTCTTCAGAGGGATAAGGGATAGCTTGATATAGGGAGAAGCCATATTTTTCCAATAGCAAAGGCCATTCTTCATTTTCTATTATATGACTCTGTTTTCCTGTTCTTACAGTTCGTCAGATCATACCTTTTTAGCTGATTTTTTTAGGTTTTTAATTTAATTTCACATTTGATGTTTGCCCTAGCTTGATTTTTTTTGTTGTTGTTTTATTTTGTTTTGTTTTGTTGTTTGTTTGGTTGGTTTTTGTGGTTTGTTTTGTTTGTTTGTTTTGTTTGGGTTTTGTTTTCTTTTTTTTAAGGATTAATAAAAAAATCAGAGGAACATATTCTGGTTTTCTATTAACAACTCTTACATCTATTTCACTGAGAATTTTTAACCTCTGTGTTGTGAAGCAGGAACTTTAGATTTAATTGGAAGGTAGACAGGTGCTCTTTATTAGCTTTGCTCTGCCAAATTAAGTCTTTTGGAGGGTGTTTGTGTCAATGGCAGGAAATGGCAACTATAGTGTAAGTTAGTGTAAGTTAAATTAGTGTAAGTTAACAGACAGACTAAAAGAGACTAAAGATTCATGAAGATGAGGAGAGGAAATTATTAATACCAGAAAAAAATTCTTGTAGGAGTTGATCCTGGGAGAAATAACCAGGAAGTAGTCAATGAGGTGGAAGAAGAGTGGGAGGTCAGCCTAAGGGGAAATTATAGACTGATTTTTTCCAGTTACAAAAGAAACCAAACACTAAAATACAGCACTCCTCACCTGCCACGTCTCAAACCAAACAAAAACCACCCAAAAAGAAATGAAGCCTATAGTTATGCTTGTTGACAGAAAACATCTGCAGAACAGTCAAGATACATCTTATTATGAAAATTTTTGTCAGCTCAGAGACATGAGTTACCTATCGTAATACCTTAAATCTAAGTTGGACAGGTGGCTTTGTGTAGCTAAAACCTGACACTAGTCATTAGATCCCACAAGTTACTTCATATTTCTTAAATTACATTTAAAGAAATTAAATTTTACCAAAGAATATTTACAAAACTATCAACTGAAGATGGCATTCAAGCATTTTACTAATTTCTGTTTGTTTTAGCATATTTATCATAGAATCATATGACTGTAGAATATCCTGACTTTGAAGGGACAAAAAAGGATTGGGTCCAACTCCCTGCTCCTCACAGAACTACCTAAAATTGAACCATTTGACTAAGAGAATCATCCAGATTCACCATGAACACTGACAGGATTATTCTTTTGATCACTTCCCTGGGAAACCTCTTCCTATAACCGACCACCCTCCCAGTGAAGAACCTTTTCCTAGTGTCAGATCTGAACTTCCGCTGATGCAGCTTCATTCAATTTCCTTGTGTCCTATCACTAATCACCAGGGAGATCAGCACCTTCCACTGTACTGTCCCCCTTGAGGAAGTTATAGACTGTAATGAGGTCATCCTTCAGCCTTCTCCAAGCTGAACACACCAAATGATGTGAGCTGTTCATCATTAAGTCTTGCCCTCAAGATCTTTCTCTATCTTGGTCACCCTCCTGTGGACACATTGCTACTTGTTTTTTTTTCATATATATTTATACTGTAACACCACAGTCCATGTGTTAAAAATTACTTCTAGGAATCTTGAAAAAAGAGTTTTCATCACTGAAGATAAAGGTGGACAGAAGATAATTTTTAAGTTTAAAGTGTTAAACTAAGGACAGAATAGTGAGGGAATAAGGAGAAAAAGGAAGGGAAAAACAGACACAAGATTGGATATGGAAGCTTTAAAAGGCAAGTGCAATTAGTGGTTCCATCTTCAGTGCCTTTTAAACCGTATTTTAATAAGACAGTTGCATAGTTGGAAAAAAAAAAATCAGAGCAGTTAAATTGTGTACCAGTGTCTAGTCTAGCCATGTCAGAATGGAAGGCACTGTGGACTGTGGACTTGGCTGAGATGGCAACATATTTCTTCTTTACAGCCCACACCAGCAACACTGTATGCCTACTTCACAATCAGATGCACTTCTGATTAGCATATACATATTTTCTAAGAAATACTAAAAGCACAGTGACTGTATCATGATGCTTACAGCTGAAAGAAGAGACTACTCCGATGTCTAAAAATACAATGCATGGTAGTGTAGTATTCCATATTCAGATGGAATATTAACCTAGAATTTACATTTCTTAAGTCAAGAATAGCTGACAAATTCATGCTTGATTTGAACGTGTTATCTTAAATAAATGAATGAAGTCTTGTATGAAATATTTGTTATTGTTACCTAAATGGTCAAACTAAATATTCAGAAAGATTTGTTTCTCTGACACTTAGTTTGCTATGGTAATTTGCAAGTGATGTTCATATTAAACATTTGAAAAATAATCTGGATTTCAGTATAGTTAGGCATAAACATGGCTTGTTGTATACTCATCTTCAAGCCTCACCTCTGAATAAAATTTCGTGGCATTTGTAGAGCATTACTGAATCTGAAAGCTTTATGAGCAGACAGCAAGAAATGTTAAGAATGTCCCTTTAAGAACACATGGATCAATGTGCAATGTGCAAAGCCAGCAGTTCAGGTTAATACTCAAGGAGTATCAAAGCATTTCGTTGATAATGCTGATGGAAGGGGCAAAGAGAACAGGGACTGTCAAGAAGAGCACAGATCCAATAAATCTAGTTGGAAAACGCCTATTTATTTTAATGGACCCAAGGCACATCCTTGCCTTTCAAGAGAAAAAAAAAAAACAAAAAAACCTTTGACTGATATTTTTTCTTTTATTGTTTGTTTGAAAACATTTAAATTATTCCAGATGCTCTCAAATTTATGTCTGTATATAGAAATGCATAATGTCAATTTTTGCAGTTAACTTTGAATTGTGTAGGTGATATGAAAAAAAGCTGCAATTTCAGCTGTAAGCAAAGAGAAAGGAAGGTAAAGATAGCTTTTTAACCCAGTTGTTGCAATATTATTAATTTTTCTCTTTTCCTTATTCTCTATTTTACTAACCTTCAGTTTCATATATTTCATTAATATAATTCAAGATTAAATCTTACTTATCTGTGTAAGTATGGACTGTATTTATTCAAGACCATTCTTCCTTATTTTTTACTGGCACTCAGAATATAGCAGAACTTTTAATATTATAAATTAATTTCCTGTGTACACCAAAACAAAGCTTTAGATAATCTTATTGTTTCTTCTTATCAGATTTTAGGTTTTTCCTTTTGTTCATTTTGATTTCTTGAAATCCCCTTCACAGCTTAGAAAAATAAGAAGAATATGTAACCCTCACTTTCAAGTTATTACACCTTTTTTATTTTTTAGCACTAGAAATAGCCTTTATGATTGTCTTTCCCAGATTGACAGATGCATGCATTTGACTACCAGCACAATATTTCAGTCTTGGGGATGACTTAATCACACCAAAGCATGCCCTTTATGTACTTTCATCTATGAAAAGCATGAATTAATGAATACATGTTTGTTCTGCATGAAGTTGACCTTACAGTGAATATTTTAACTTTCAGAAAGCTTTCTCTACACGAAGTGACAGACTTAATTATATTCAGTTGTGCATAATCAATGTTAAAAACCAACTTCTATTTAGTTGAAAGACTTTGTTCAACAGTGTTATTTATCAGCTGCCTAAATATCTTGTTAGAAATAACACATTCTGAACTTCAGGTACATTCTCAGTGGCTTTGCTGATTTCAAGCTTTAGTAGAGATAATGAATCAGATTAATAGAAGACACAGTAGTTAATATAATGACAAAAGCAAAATCAAACTTAGTGGAAAATATACAAATGTTTTCTATTAGCTACAAACATACCCTGACATACAAGACCTTCAGCAGCAGTTCTGGATTGTCATAAAGTCTATTAAATTCTATTTTGTTTGGGACTCTAATATAATATTTTTATATTTAATACCATAACCAATTTTAAATTTTCCTTGTAGTTCCTTATTCAGTAATCAGCCATGACTTGATCAAACCCTTATTGAACTACTTCTATACTGAAGAGTGGTAGTTTTTGTGCTCCAGTGGAAACATGGAACTGATTAGATAAGAAAGGAAAGTATACTAGTTTAATTAAATAAGAGGTCTTCAATCCCTATGTACAGAAATAATAATTTCAGAAAATATGAAAAAATCATAAATATATCACACAGAATGCTACTCTACTAGGGTTTCATTCCTAGCCTTCTTTGTGTACCTGGTAAACAAACAGTAGGTTCATCTATCTTCAAAAGAAAAAATATAAAATCCTATATAAAAGTTAAGATTATGTCACAGTGTAGCCTGTTGTACTCCTCACATAAAGGTGTAAGAATGTCAAAAATTGCAGCTCTCCTAGTCAGGTTCAAAACCATTCTATACCATTTGAATATTCACCACTTTTCTGCTCACTAGGTGTTTAATGTTATATGATAAATTATACAATTTCATAATACTACAAAATTTTATTTCTAGTTTGTTGTGATTGATTTTCTATTAAATGTAGAAAATTATGCTAAGCATAAACATGCCTTGTCTAAACTTGGCAAGGTAATAACAACAGTGTTATTTGTGACCTCAGTTACTTTTTCGGAGGCAGTTTTGATGTTGACCAAACAGCTGCTAGTGATACACTGATGAATGACTTTAAGAAAGTGAATGAGCACATTACTTCTTTTTCATGGATCAGAAACAATGAGTAACTGAGGGAAAGGAGCTGTTAGTCCTCTCTCACACATATGTTACTTCTTGATAGTGAGGTTATGTACGTGGTTCCATAACTATAGTATACCTGTAGGCTAGTTCTGGCATTGCCCTTACCCAAGGTTTTAATAAAAGCCAAGGTTTCCAGTGGTTAAAATAATAAAGAGATGTAATACTTCATTGTGTCATTTGTCATTGTGTCATCTATTGGGCATAAAGGTAACAGAAAATATTAAGATATTTAAAAAATTGGTATGTAGACCTTAATTCATATCTGTAGAAAGAAACTCTTGGCACAGGTTTTAGTTAAGTATAAGCTGAGTAGGACTGTGAATCCTTTGTTGTGTAACTGACAGTATCAAGAATAAATTGAGTGTCAGATGGACACTGAAAACAGGATTTCCAAAGTCATTCCTCTGTTTGCTGACTTGTATCCCTGTCAGGTATTGTGGGTATCTGTCCATCAAGTTCCTCAAGTAAACCTCTGCAGTTAAATGCCTAGACTTGCAGGATAGTTCCATCTGAAGTATCTGAGATATTCTGAGGACATAAATATCCTCTATGTCCTGTTGCTTGCTAGTAGCCAGACACTATAAGTAGAGAGCAAAACCTTTTTGGTATGCAGAGGTCTGAACTCTTAAGGGGCTCAGAAACTTGGGGGTTTGGTTTTGGGTTTTTTTGGGGTTTTTTTTTTTTTTGGTGGTTTTTTTGTTTGTTTGTTTGTTTTGTTTTGTTGTTGTTGGTTTTTTTCTTTTTCTGAAAAACTAAAGAACAATCAGACCTTAAGACACAACATAGTCCCATCCTACTCAATAACACACTGTGCGTAGCCATCTCCATCAGTATGGTAAATCTCAGTAAATCCCTCTTGTCTCTTGGGAGAACTCTGAAGTCACTGGAGTAAAGACTAGACAGCTGTAGGCACGCTCAGTTTCTATTACTGACATTGTTTTACATGGCAGCAAATACCTAGGGATTCACTGGGATGAGAGAATTCACTGGGATTCACAGGCAAAGAAAAATTCTTTCAAATATGAAAGGGCAGTCACAGGAGGAAGAGTCACTGTAGTTTTTAGAGGAATGTTGGCTTAGTAAATCTGTATGGGGAGAAGTGTT